>BLKR01004774.1:0-98088 GCA_011170035.1 Teleogryllus occipitalis | reverse complement strand
GATACATTCCCGCTACCTTGCTTGTGTGATTTTGTAGTAATTCAACCCCTGCTCAGCTGTTCCAGATAATTCGTGCTATGATTTAGGTATTTGTCACAAAATATCTCACTGGGAGACGATGGGCAGTTTTTGTAAAGGATTGTCTATTTTTGCTCATCTGTTTGGTAAGTAGAAGGAGAAAAAAGTGTAAAAAAGAGATAAACCATGTGACGTTTGGAGGGGGAGAAAGGCTCTATTAAGTGTTCAGAAAATTAATTTCAATACGTCTGGTCAAGAATTGTCGTGTTTCGTATATTACTCAAACATACAGAGTGCGTTTTGAATTACACTAAGATTATCTTAAATCAGTTTATTTTATACTAGTTGAATGTGGCGTCGCCGACGCTGTTAACTGTTTTAAAAATATTTTCATGTATTGCTAAATTCGTTAATACTTCTTTTCTTTCATGCGTACCTTTCTTTAAATATGTTCTTATGTTCATACAGTATCTAGCATTGGACGTACCAATGAATCGTAGAACTCTCCTTCAAAAATTTCCAACACCCAATGGTCTTGTATGTTACTCCCATACAAAATATGAACTAGTAATTTTGCAATTTCAAAATTATAATCACATTCATGTCAATAAGCTCTTAGTTAGGTTTAGTAAGAATAATCTCTGTATCACGTTCATTTTAAAATATTTGTACCCTTAGAAACGTAAAAGTGAGAAGTCGAACGTTCATTCATTCTCTAATATTACTCACAGTTTTGTTTTCTCCGTATTCACTTGAAATTCTTCAAATTTAATAAATTCCAAGGCAATACTGTTTGTAGGTTTTTGCAAATTTGTTTTGAAAAATATAGTAATAGGATACGGATAAATGGATAAAAATTACAATGAAATATGCTGCGCGATTCACTTCAAATTAACTTAACTTGTTCAATAAAGATGTCAACATCAGTTTTGCCAACGTCGTGAAATAAAATTATGGCGTATTGAACGAAAATGCCGTTGAGTAATGAAGTTTCATCAATGCTACCTACATAGATCTATTTAGGTTACTTGGTTTTATTTATTTATTTATTTTACGTCAAAAAACAGTTAAAACTGCGTTTGACGTGCTATGGGGAAAAGTGAAAAAAAAGAGAAAAATGGTTAAATTCCCGGCTTACTCACTAAGATCGCAGCGCCAAAACATCCCCCCCAAAAAATTTGTTTTTTTTTATTTATTTAAATCTTTTGGCGAGATCCGAAAATAAATTCTCAGTTCAACATCAGGAGACTGAGACACGTCGAATGATACCTCATACATCTCGATTGGTGCACGGGAAGTTGTCGAGCCGTGAGTGACGGAACCATTCCGCACACTCGGGATTGACTCAAATATTGTATAAGGATGTTTAGCGAACAAAAACTTCCTAAAAGTTGAATTTTAAGTGTAAAAATTGGTTAAAACTGATTTTAGATATCACTGGCATAGGAGTTTTAATGATAAATTTGATACAATTGTCGCGAGGCAACACGAAGCCGGCAGGTGAGTAATCTCTTCGGCCAATCGTCCGCCTGCTAGCATAGCGCATAGGATTTCCCTCTCCGAACAAACCGCGACACATTCGTACGAAATGATGATACCTAAAAATAATATTTATACAATTTTATAATTTTAGAGGTAATATTTAAGAATTGTTTATATTTTAAACATAAAATAAACTAATTTTAAAGAGCATCGATTGTCTAAATAGCAAGGGCCTACATAGGTATAAGATTCATACGAATACTCCCAGAGCGCAGGTACGATTCCATTTGAAGTGCCAGGGTTCTCGTAGGGTGGAAAACAGTAGTCGTACCGTAATGGCGGCACGTGAAAGAATCGTGTCTGAATGCCAAGGAAAATTAAATTTTCAGACTAATCCTTTTCCAACAATATCCAACATTTGCTTAGTCGGGAAACGCCTCAAGTAATGGATATATTATTACTGAGACCGTTCTTGTGGCGCTCCATGTCGGCAAATATGAAAGAAGGAATGTAGGAAAATTAACCGGCAATGCTGGGCGCGTGTAGGGTGCCTGCAAAAAAAATTCCCAATATTACAAATGAACGAACGAAGATTTCCTGTTTTACTAATGCTACATTTGTGCTAACATGAGTATATGCGATTCTCCGTATTGAACTTCACATAAATGATGCGTGAACAAGGATGAAAAGTTTTGAAACTGTTTTGTCCAACAAGATCAAAACAGCACAATAGTATCTCAATTAATCAAGTTGCTTGGTGTAGATGAAATTGTCACATGATTTGTATTTCCCGTGAGATTCGCCATAACAGTTACTTAGGAGCAAAGATAGTGAAATCAACATAGACATATTCAATTGGCATATATTTTAATTAACTCTTTTATCCAACTCCATTTCAGCTCTC
This sequence comes from Teleogryllus occipitalis, assembly GCA_011170035.1. Lineage (NCBI taxonomy): Eukaryota > Metazoa > Arthropoda > Insecta > Orthoptera > Gryllidae > Teleogryllus > Teleogryllus occipitalis. The sequence goes on along the minus strand of BLKR01004774.1, from coordinate 95,684 downwards.
ATTCTATTTCCATACTTATTCATAACAGTTTTAGAAATGGCCATCGATATGTAGACCTTCTTGACTAAATAACTAAACATGAATAATATTAATGTTTCCAAGTTGATCTCGTGAAACGTATGTAGGAAATGCTCATTTATTATTATTATTATTATTATTATTATTATTATTATTATTATTATTATTATTATTATTATTAGTATTAATAGTATTAATATTAATATTATTATTAATAATATTAATATTGCTACTGCTACTACTACTACTAGAAGGAGAAAATTTCAGTCGCAAATGTTATTCCGTATCTCAACACAGATTGTAAAGTTATAAGATAGACGCTCATTGTAATCTTTCTGAGGGACGCAAAAACATTTATGCAACTGAGGCAGCACAAGAAACGTTCTGTAAGAAGGGCGAAGAGGCGTCGAGACGCCGCTCCCCTCCCCCTGGCCCGGCGAAGGAGGAATATTCGAGCCCGCCTGATGGCTGTCAAGGGAGCATTGGAATAGCAAATCCCTGCGCTCACTCGCTGAGAGCCCTCAGTCATAATTCATCGGAAGAGGCGGAATTGTTTTTCCGAAGCATATCGAGGACTATTAAAAGTTGGAGTCTAACATTGACCTCGATGGCGAGGTCACTGGGAAGGGAGGGCAGCGGGTTAGGTCGCAGAAAGGGAAAAGAGAGCATGCTAGTGAGAAAGTAAAGAAATGAGAATAAAAGGGAGATGAAGGATGGCGATGATGGCAACATTTGGTAAGGAACGAAAAGGAATGACGAGAATGACCAGTTAGCGTTCCGAGAATGAAACATACATTCAGAATTGGAGAGAAATCGTTATTGAAATTGTAGTTGAAGTAATTAAAAATGTTGAGGAAATGAGTAAAGGAGCAAGATAGATAGACAAAAACGATGCAAAAATTAAGTTACTGAAATAAGAAAACGAGTAGAGGTTAAATAAAAATAAATTAAATGTAAGCAAACAGTGGATGAAAGAGAAACAAATGCATCAACTGATGACGCCTCTGACAGGGAGGTCCTAGATTGAAGTCCTGACTGCGGCAGGATTTTCGACACTAGCTTTTCAGCTAGACTGAATTCACTCGCTGACTAGAGGAGAATTTTAACGGCCGGCTGCTCTGATCGGGAGCTTTCCGTGGTTTCTCCGATCAACACCAGGCGAATGCCGGAGCAGTACCCTAACAAACGGGCCACGGACCGCGCGCGATCTTTCCTCCCTCTTCCTCGTCCTATCTCTCCCCTTACACACATACGCTTACACTAGCATGCACTACACTACCACATATTCCGGAAAACCGGTCGTGAGCTTAGAGCTGGTCGCGGATGGGGCAGCGCCCCGCTGGTGGGAGAGTCCTGGTTAGGGGGAAACCCCGCTAGCCGACGGTAGGTCGGCGACGGATCTCCTCATCCCGCAGGGGAAATTCACCGCCATCTCACGAGGAAAAAACATCTACTACACTTACAGGACGAATGACCTAAACTGTTGACGCGCGCGGAATCACCAACCAACCAAAAGAGAAACAAAAACAGATTAAGAAAGATTGGAACAGCGGGAGAGAAAAGATAAAGAACGAAAAGAAAGCTAGAAGAATTATGGGGAAGCAAAAACCGGATTGGTAGCGAATAAGACCAAAAGAAAGAGACGATGCCAGCCCAAGAAAAAAAAGGATGGACCAGATACGGCAGCGTCCACGTCATTGAATGCACGCAGCAAGAGGAGGTGGGAACGCCACGGCAGTTGGGGGCGGGGCGGGGCGGGGCGGGGGTGAGAGGGCAGCGGCAGCGCAAGCGCCGCAGCAGCAGTGGTGGCGGCGGCGGCGGCGGTGGCGGAGCGTGAGCGGGACGCGGGGGTGGGGACGGCGGCGGCGGCGTGGGAGGCGGCGCGACGTTTCAAAGTCGGTCAGTTCGGCTGCGCGCGGGCGGGTGGGCGGGCGACGATGCGTGGGCGCTGGCCCTGCACAGCGATGCATCGCCCCCGACGCCGACGCCCCCACCGCCCCTGCCGCCGCCGCCGCCGCCGCCAACGACGACGACGCTGCTCTCCTCGCGTCCAATCAATACGCAGGCGACGCCGGCCGCACTTGAAGAACGTGTACTTATACGCAACACTCACAGCGTCGGGCGCTCGAAATTTTACGTGACTTCCAGCAGATAGGATGACATCGATAACGCAGGAAGTCAAAATTTGAAACTTTGACATTTTTAGGAAGCGTTACTGTTGCAAATAGTTAGTCCTATCGGCCCTTTGACTACGCTCAGAGAGAGGATCCTTATTCGTCCGAGTCCGTGGGAAGAACACGGCCGTTTACGACAGAATATTTGAGCGCTGCGACGTTCGCACTGCATCTGACATTCTGGCTTATCCGACCGACCTTTCATCGGCGAAAGGGTGTCAAGTAAAATTGAATTATTTGGTCAAACTGTGTCATTCAACGTGGACATAGACTTGTTTATCGTTTATGGACGAAAAATCTGGTGGAAGATCTTCCTTTCAAATCTCGGAAATTAAGACAATAAATTGCAGAAGAAATCGATCAAATGGTTTTGAGAATGTTTCTTTAAACATGAACCTGTCGTCACTAATGCAAAAGGAATGTGAGGTTTATTTTATGATTCAATGAATCTTTCAAGTCACATCCAACCATATTTTATATTAACTATAGCTGTCAGCGAGAAGTTTTAATCTTTGATTTCATTACTTGTCTATACTTTACGAGTGAAAGGCGAATTGTGGTGCTGTCGAATGCACAGTCACAATTACCTTTTAATAAAATCGGTCGTCCGTTCATGCCTGAACTTCTCTTCGGCCTAACACCGATCCATTTGAACCAGTGGGGCTGGTGCTGAAAACCAGCAGTTGTGTTGTTAACAGGGGTTGAGCTAAGCTTTTCCAGCACCTCATGCAAACAAATATTGACTCCCAAGCATATATTGGGACTTTTGTTACAAAATTAATTTGTGTAACTTTAGAAAATGTTTAACATTACGTATTAAAATGTTAATAAAATACATTTAAATAGTTGTTCTTAGTTTAAAATACATTCACATGAAGTTGATAATAACTACACATGACATTTTACTTACAAAATTTATTAGTATGTTCATGTATTAACAGACATTATTAATGTGTAAATGATCGTCTATTTGTTAACATTTAATCATTTATTTAATTTTGCATCCTGCGTATTTCAGACGATCAAACAATTAACTTTTGACTTATTTGAGTGTCTCAAATATACCAAAAAATCTTTAAATAAAAAAATTAAAATTTTTGTTGATTATTCGGTTTTAATTAATTGTGTCAATTAAAAAAGACAACGTTTTAATATAAAATTGTTTTATACGTTGAAGTCCAGTTTTGACCTCATCTCACTACCCTGACTATCTGCACTATATAAAGATAAAGGTAAATTTATTTAAGCTGCAATTGGGTATAACCAGGTGGCAGCTAATTGCATAAATAAGGTAATGAAACTAAAACACAAAACATACAAGTTATATGTTGACAATTACGTATTTTCTCATCCGAAATTGCTCGATTGATGGCAGATCTGTGATACACTGCTTGGTGCTGTGAATCTCGTAGTCTTCTAGAGCTTAATAGCCAGCACTTTTGCGCATGCGCACAATGCAAATTCGTGCACTCTGCGTGACGTCATCAGGCATTTATGTTGAAAACAGCACCTGCCAAATCCCAAAACAATCCGGATGTAGGCCCGTAGGTGTGCGTGAAATAAAAATTAAATCCGGTCTTCGCAATTGTTAAACACTGTATCAGCTTTGTGATCTGTAAATTAAACAAAAATTCCCATATTTTGGAACATAATTGTTTTAATTATTCAAGAGTATGACTAGTATGCTGCAGAGGCGCAGCAGTTATGGTCGGTGTGGGATTAGATGTAAAAGTACCCTTGGCTCAACCCGTAACGTTGATATTAGCAACGTCACGCTCATGCACCGACGAGAAGCTGCTAATATCATTGGTTCGGATTGAGCCAACGCTGAGCCAAGGAAGTATGCACATATTGCACACCTCCGCATAGTACGTCCCAAGGTTAAAAACTATGTGACGTACTATGGATAGAAGTGCAATATGTGCATGGTTTCTTGAGCCCTCGAATGTCTGTTCTAACTCGAATACATATTCATTACAATTGTGTGGACACGTAGCAAAAATGAAAGAAAAATTTGGAGATATTTTTGGGGAAATTTTGAAAATGTCGTCGGAGCGTTTTGTAAAGTACTCTCTAAATGACTCTCTTATCAGTTCAGCTCACCATGGTTACTGGCTTCTCAACATTTTGGAATGCAGAAATCGGCAACAAACTGCTGTGCAGTAACTAAGTATTTATCAGGAAAATAAAATAAGAAACATTTGTTCATCTTATTGTGCAAATCTCGTCTGTTTTCTCCTCCAAAAACGACTGCTCTTGTACACCACGCAACTATCGGGTGCACCACGCAACTATAGGGTGCTGTTATAAAAACAAAAAACTAAATACCAAACTACTTGTAGCGTGTGACATACTGCATGATTGACGCATTGATCCGCTTGACACAATATTGGTTTTTGTGATAAAATTGATGTTTTTAGAGAAATTTAAAAGAAATGTCTCAGTTCCTCACTTTGATTTATACGAAATAAACTTACAATTTTTGTTCAGATTTACAGTTTTTTCCTTCCATTAGTTATTAAGACGGTAGCTGTGATCGTCTCTCAGAATCTAAATATGTAATACTTGTACACTTTTCTTCTCTTTGCACTTCTCTTCTTCAGCCAATACTTTCACGTATATATCAGATATATCTCCGACCTTAGTTAATCTTCTTACGATCAGAAGTCACCAAAAGTTCAATCAGATAAAAAAGCAACAAGACAACCAAATCGGGAAAATTAATTAGTGGCAAATAAGAAATAGGACAAAGTAACATGTGGATGAGGAAAATTATTTTCAAGACTTCGTCCACTCACGTAATCTATCGGAATGTTTTCTGAAATATTGTTGTATGCCTGAGGTAATAATATTCTTTGGACGCATGATTTCATATTGTGTGTTGGCTAAATGATGTCCTTCATGTTAGACATTTTATTACCTGTTTTTCATTAAAAAGCTTGTTTATAAGTGCATCACTTAATATTCCTCGTAAGTCCCCTACGATTCACATCAGTAACAAATTTATGCATGTATTTACCGGCCTCACTGATATTAAACATTTACATAGCACAATCACTTCGTATTTTATTCCCACTTGAGAAACACGAAGCAAATAATATTTCTTGAGTAGTTTCTCTGCTGCGTTTACATTTTTTCTTCAGACAGCATTACACGAAGTTATTCACCCATGTTTTATGCGGTGTCGTAGCATTATCGCTAGTTTGTGTTACTATGTCTACGAGTGTGCCAACTAACCACCTGCACGCCGCAGCACAGCAACGCGGAGCGCCGTATAGATAGATCATCGGGCAAAAGAGACCAAAACGTCGCGTGCACGCGGCGAGCTAGCTGCGGCGGGTCGCTTTGTCAAACGGCCGTAATGGGATACGTAAATGATCTCCCACTAACAGCTACACGCTCTCTGTACCAGAGGAGCGTTCAAAGGCAAAGCCAGAGCCGCTAAAAGCCAGTACATTTTTTACATTGCGGCTTGCGTAGCCAACATTTGGATTAAATGGATGTCATTATATTCAAATGATTAACGAAGCATTGTAGTGAAAATGAAGTATTCTCTAAGACTTTCTTTTAACGCACTTACGGAATAATCTATGTTCTATTAATGTTTTCAGACTACTCATATTTTGTATTTTGTGTCTCACAGTGTTAGGCGTCAGACCACAAAGACCATGCAATAATATGTTGCAAGTTTCAGCTTTACAAGCACACACCCAAATATTTACATGATTATTTCAGGCACATAAATACAATTACTATCATTTTTCATTAGAACTTGATCGGCAATAGAAATGAATGTTTTCGTGGAATTGTCGAAATATTTAGGTATGAAGTATCTAGAGAGCTGTATGAGCAGGTGAGGGGGGGAGAGCGGAGTCTGATGTGCTTAGTGACATTAGTCAGATTCATCAGTATATTTCCTATTTATATAGTCTTTAAAATATTCTTTACGCTATGTACTCTCGTACTCTCAAAAGTCTTAAATTCGAGTGTAATTTTATACAGCGGCAGCTGTGTTAAACAGAAAAATTAAAAATGACCAGTCGCCGAAAAATCTAAATTATAAATATCATCCATAAGAACTCTTAGGTCCTAATTGACGGAATAAAGATTAAAATACCTAATAAAGGTTCACCTAAAAAGGCAAATACGTATTTGTCAGCGATTGAGATAGTGTTCAGTATCATCTGTGAGATAGAAATTGCATCAAATGTCGCTAATACACCAATAAAATGCTCTTCTCGTTTGCAAAGATCCGCCTGCATAACAAATCCATCAGTTTCGATGAATGAATTCTGGAAAATAAGGATGGTGGGAGGAGCTACTAAGATATTTCGTCCCGCGATCTTCCATCATCCGTCTATCTGGAAATACGCTAAGTTGCCCGTTGACTTTTTCGTGCGGTATTGACGAGCCACCAATGCACATAGATTCCATCTGTCGGTGCCATTAGATGTTGTGCAAGATGGTAAGAAGATTTCAAAGTACAAACTGGACGAACTGTGAAATATTGGCTGCGCGAGAGATTTGTGGTATTGGATACGCATGGATGCCACCGTTTCGGTGGTCGTGCTGCAAACGTTTTCTGAGCTAAATGCTTAGGACCATGCCAAAGGCATGACTTCTCCCCGGCAGCCCAGGTTCCATTGACTCCAACCGCGAAATCTCATGTCTTCATTCGACAAAGCTTGTTGCTGGTGAGCACAATGGAAAACACGCTTGCCATGACTTAAGAAGTCATCTTAACAATTGTGTTGTTTCCACTCTTCAAATTGCTATAATACAAGCTCTGTATTGAGGTATTATATCCATTAATATAATTCTATTTTCATGTGAGGAAATGAATGCTATTCACCTTCAAAAGTTATTTTTAAATTCGTTTTTAAATGGGTATACTCGTATATTACCAGATATTCAATTACTAATACAAAATTGTTTTGTAGGTTATTACTTCCTTCTCGGATGTTTCTTCCCGAACTCGTTCGTCCACATATTATTTAATATTAAGCAAAAAGATATGAAATGAACTAACTGAATTCATGGGCCCAAAAAGATGTTTTAGTAGCTGGATATTTTGACTTCTTATAATTCGTTCTGTGCAAATATCAAACGATAACCTTTGAATATTCTAATGAATGCACATCCCAGAGATTAATGATGCGTATTATCGAGAACATTTTTTGTTGTCATCAAAATAAACACGAAATTTTATTGATACCAATTATAGAAACAATTAAAAACGATAAAACACTTAATCTAATAGTATAATCTTTTAAAACTCTTGTGACTCTTTACTTTTCATGTTTTTCATGTCATGTTTTTAGTTCATGTGGTTCATTTAGCTCACACAGTACTCTTTGCAATTTTTTGCGTCTGTCAATTGATGCAATGCAATGTGTTGTACCATAAAAGAAAATCAGTGTAATATCATCAATATTATTACATCTAAAGCGTATAAGAAAATAAATTTTGTGTCAAGTATTAGGACTTTTGTACGATTTTGAAAAGCAAATAAACTTTAAAAGAAAATTTAGATTCGATTTTCATATCATAAGACAGAAATTAGATCATATATTAAGTATATAAATATATTATAATGGGTATACATCCATTATAACACATACCCCGCAATACACACTCCTTGAATGTCCACTAAATTGAGTTGAGGACACGAACGTCCAGAAATCGGACTTCAATGCGCTCTGGGTCGATAGGAACGAATGGGTGGCGCGACCGCGAGAGATGACGGCGACGAAATTCCTTCCTTTCGAGGATAGGGCAGTAAACATTTGTTTTCTGCTCCTTTAACTACCAATAAAATAAAATAATTCCGTTCCTTGCGTTATTTTGGTCCGCGAATGCATGGTGAAATACCGTATTTCCAAGACGACAGTTTGGCGCAAACCTTATAGGAATGTAAATTTAAAGCTGTGTTTTGAACAGGGTATATCAATTGCATACAGAAAAAACAACATATTTTATCTTGGGATCTTCGTTTCATCTAGTTAGGAGTTCAGCTTGCCACCAAAGGACTTCTTGTTTTCCTTTATTTTGAGAGACTTATATCTGCAAAACTACAACAAAATTCAATAATTGAGTATAGTTCAAGTATCGAGTTCTCAAGATATTTAATCAATAATAATAATAATAAATAATTACTTTTCATCAGTTTATTTAGTCCAATTGCAAAACGATATTTGTTTAAAATATTTGAAGTGATTTTAAGGTAGCAAACCGCAAGGTGTAAACCGCAACATATTGGAAATGAGATGGATATATAATAAACTTGTCCGTCTTATTTCAGAAAATTGTAAAGTTCATAAATTTGAGTTTCCAATACACTATAATTAACAAAATTTTAAGGTGGCTATAATCTATAACTCTATAATATATTAAAAGAAAGGTATTAACTTTGTGGAACTTGTAGATCCGAGATAAGAATGGTTTGTAGTGACGTTAAAATTACTCTCAACAAAATTAAAAAAGGGACTTACGATATTATCACCATAAACATTGTTGCAAGTATTGCTGATTAGATGAACTCGTGCGAACATTCCGCATTAGTAAATCAACACTGTAACAAAAAATAATGCTTCATTGTTGTTGGCCAACAATGCTGCGAACAGGGAGTACTCTCCAATGAAATAGAACATCCAAAATGATTTCATCCTACAGAATACGGCATAAGAAATATGAATCATAAGAACACAAAAATCCAGTTTCAAAGACCAAAAGCGCTTAGTTTTCAAACTAACCACGATGGTAAAGTGAGTTACAGATAACGTGTGTAGTGTTATGTACGTGCGCTTGGTCTTTAACCTATATCACTATCTGCAAACTTCTATTTTCTTCGTATTGCATCCTGCATCAAACAGATTTAAGATAAAAATAGAAGTTTGAAGATTATATACACACACACACACACACACACACACACACATATATATATATATATATATATATATATATATATATGTATACATATATTTAAAATGGGCAACCTATACATGTGTACTACTTGTATAATAAGTAGTTTTACTTGAGAATTGAACATGAAGACCCCGACCGATTTGGAATGTTCATTCTCGGGGGGTCATTCAGGGTCGACTTATTTTATTTGACCATCTCCCCAACTACTATTATCAGTGCCGTATCCATTATAACCATTACCATCTCCGTAATCGTCAGTATCCTCCTCGCCAACGTTGCAGTTAATTCCTACAATATCATTACACATCAATATCATACAACCTCCACCACTTCCACCATCGCACTATCAGACAGACTTTACCCTCTTCCATCACCAACCTCCCTACTACCTGCAATAACACCTACTACCTGCACCTCTGTACCGCCGGGAGCGGTAGCTCCGTGCATCAGCTGATGACACTGCAGCGCCCCTGACCGCGAGGTCCTAGGTTCGAGTCCTGACGGCGGCAGGATTTTCGACTCTAGCTTTTCAACTAGGTCGAATTCAGTCGCTGCCTGGAGGAGAATTCTAGCGGCCGGCTGCTCTGATCGGTATTTTTTCATGGTTTATCCGAACAACGCCTGGCGAATGCCGGAGCAGTACCCTAATAAGCGCACCACGGACCGTGCGCGATCTGCCCTTCCTCTTCCTAATCCTATCCTCACCCCTAACACACACACACACACACACACACTCATCTCGCGAGACCAGGAGCTTAGAGCTTATCCCGGCTGGGTCGGTGCCTCGCTGGTGGGAGAGACCTGGTTAGGGGGAAACCCCACTAGCCGACGGGAGGTCGGCGCCGGATCTCGCCATCCAGCGGGGGAAGATCACCGCCAACTCCCGAGAAAAGAACATGCACTACACTAACGGGACTAATGACCAAAGCAATTGACGTACCCGAAAACACGGAAAAATCAATCAATCAATCAATCACCTCTGTCACCATTGCGATGTCACTTTTCCAGCCGATATTGTTCCTTTTCCCGTCCACTTCCTCGGACAATTAGAACCCGCTTCATGGTCCTTCGTACGTTATCTAGCACATGCACTCGTCTACCGCCGCCATCTCCAACGAGCTTAGTTACAGATGTTTTAGAATAAGTGTTAAATGGGGCATGTAGGAGGCCGTGGATAAATTTTTGCCAATGAAGATGTGAAGGGGAATACCATATATCGAAGTTAAACATGACATATTTCCTCCGTTTGGAAAGCAATTCATCCCACATTGTCGTGTGGCAGAATTACGATATCTTTTTGACTGGCGTTAGAACGTCTTTGACTGGCGTTAGAATGTCTCTTTGTCTGGCAATTCGTTGTGAGTTTGAGTTAATGCTCCGGAGGTTGCTTGATATTGATTAGAATACCTTTCAAACAAGTGATCATACCAGCAAACCTCTGAAATTCTCATCGGGACAGCTTCATGGTTCGCCCCAGGTACATGGCATTTACCGAAAATACGCCACCCAAGAGCTTTTTACTTTACTTTTTACAATCATTAAATATATTGCTACAAAAGCTTACAGTGCAGAACACAAGAATTAGAAATTCAATATTCTATGTCAACAGGCGGATGAACTTTCCAATACCACCTGGGACATAGAGCTTTTGCGCAGTTGGAGAACTTTCTGTAAAATTTATTCAATTCCATTATTTCAGCGTAAAAATTCCGTGCATATATGTTTTAGAATCACTAAATAAGATCATAGGAGGAAATAGACTTCTCAAAGTTGACAGCCGTGTTTATAATAAATACTACCACATACTTCGCCGGGCCGGCCGTCGGATGGTGCAGTATAATGGGCGCTCGCCCCAGCCTCCGACGGACGGGTCAGCGCTCGTGTCCGCGCGCCGTCTTTCCACTAAAACAGAACAATAATGCGCCACCTAGGCCGATTTCCATATATCCCCATTTAGAAATTACCAAAACGTACGTGTACTATTTTTAGTTCAAACGGTGGAAATCAATAATGGAATATTCAAACGTCTTGAATCATTCAAACCCTATGGAACTGTAAATTCCAATGGTCAATTTCTTGCAACCGCGGGTTATTTTCTTATGCTCCTAGTTTGTTTGCGTTTTAATGAAGATTTTGTGGTGACGTAAAAGAATCGACTTTGCCAAAATAACGGCCGCCCTTGTACACTCGTTGACGCACCTGGTCTACTCTTCAGTCTCCCTTCATCTTATCCACAACCCACCCCACAACCCATCCCACGCTCATTTATTTGCCGTGCAGCCCGTCCGCTCTCGTCGTTCCCCACTCGTACGCCTCTCTGTCCGCTCCTCGTCAAATTCCCGTCAGCCTCTCGTTAACCTGGCGTTAACTACCCGTTGTCCTGTCAGTCCCCCCCCCGTCAACTCCCCATTAATCCCGTTCACCCATCCGTCAATTCTTTTCAACCCCCAACCGGCTGAGTTAGATTAAGACAAATGTTGCACTGCGGAGACTCCGGAGGGTCTGAGTTCGACTTTCGACGATGTTGGGTTTTCGACATTAGCTATATAGCTAATATAGCTAGATCCAGTTCAGCCACTCTCGAAAAGTCTAGGGGCCGGTTGTTCTAATCCGTGATTCCCCTGAACATTTCCGTGGCTTCACCGGTCAATGCCAGGCGAATGCTTTCGAACAAACGGGTCCCGGTCTGCCCGCCGTCTTTCCTTTCTTATCCTTCCTATCCCCTTACACACTCACGCTTTGATACACTAACGACCACACGTTTCTGGAGAACAGTCAAAGAGCTTCGGGATATTTCCGCTGCAGCGGTGTCCTGCATGTGCAGATACATGGAGGAGGAATCCTGCTACAAAACCGATATGTACATGTACACGAGTGCACCGCTGATTGAGAAAAACAGTACTACCAACTGCTGACATTTATCACGTTTCTGACGACACAAAAGTGTAAGATTGATCAAAAAAGTCTCGTTCACATTCCACCCTCGTAGTTTGACCCGGATCTCACGGCCTTGCGTGGAAGGAACACTGCCATCTCCCGCGATATAGCATGCATTGGGACTAATGCCCATTGCAGTTGACAGATCTGAAAACACCAATCAATCTACCGGGAGAGATAGCTCAGTGCATCATCTGATGTCTTTGCAGTGCCTCTCACCTGGAGGTACTAGGCTTCAGATCCGCCATTGGCAAGTTTTTCGACACTAGCGTCTCAGTTAGCTCGAATTCAGTCGCTGTCTGGAGAAGAATTCTAGAGGCCGGCTACTCTGATCGGTAGTTTTCCTTGGATTCTCCGATAAACCCAAGCGAATGCCGGATCAGTACCTTAACAAACGGGTCACGGACCGTGCACGGTCTTTCCTTCCCCTTCCTTGTCCTATCCTCACCCCTTACACACACTTACAGTAACACGCACTACACTATCTCAAATGCCGGGAGACCGATCGGGAGCTTAGAGCTTGTCCCGACTGGGACGGTACTCCACTGGTTGGAGATCTCTTGTTGAGGAAAACCCTGCTAGTCGACGATAGGTCGGCGCCGGATCTCACGATTCAGCGGGGGGAACCTCCCGTTGAAAGATCATGCACTACACTTACGGGACTAATTACCTGTTTAATTGGCCCGCCCCGAATCACTAACAACCACCATCACCACCAATCAATCTACTACCCCGATCCCCCAGTCTCCCTGACGCCGCTGACTCCGTCGTGCACCTTCCGATCCGCCGGATACCCCTCCCACTTGCCGCCTGCTCGCGCGCAGCATGGTGTGGCGTGGCGCGGCGTGGCGAGGCGCCGGCTGAGCGACAGCCCAAAGCGGCCCGCGGAGCGGCGCCTCTCCTCTGGAAATATTTCAATTGTAATGATGTAGTCGGGCGCACTCCTTGAGCAGGCGCAATGAATGTTAATGGGGCGAACTGTCTGGCGTCGCCGCCGCCACTGTCGTCTCCATCGGCGCTGCCCTCTCCATCTCGGCCGCCGCCGCCGCCGCAGCCGTCTGCGTCCATCCGTCCGGGCTCACCTGGGGGCGGGACGTTTCGTGATTCAGTGATCAGACCGCTCAACTTCCACCTCTGGGTACCAGCGTTCAAATCCCGGTCACTGCATATTCAATGTGGTGCACAAAAAGGTTTCATGGCAGATTTCCTTGTGGTCCTCTCGTTCCTCCTGCCTTGCTTTACACCACGTTTCTATCGTCATAACAATCCTTTTCGCTTCCCCCTTAATTACTTTCCTATTTAGCTGGAGATTAAGACACGCAGACTGGTAGCGTAAAGAAGGAACTCTTCTGCGGAAGGTCGTGTGTAGAAGAGACTTGTAAAAATTATTTATAGCGATATTAATTTTCTGTACTAACGAAAATAAATCAATATATCAATGTTAACGTTAGAAATATTTTGCTATACGTCGAAAAAAATAATTATTTTATATTCAGTATAAGAGAAAAATTATTTGTAAGAAAACTCAAGTTGGCTGGATGCAATATCTCTAGCCCCACCCCCACCCCCCACCCCACCTCGGGACAAATCCTATGTGCGCCTCTGAATGTGTGCATTCGGTCTTCTAATGTGCAGCCGTTAGTATTTATTAAAAACTTTATGTTTAAACAATATTTTATATATTACTTTATTTTTTAAGGTTTTATTTCAATTTCATCTATTGTCAAAGATAGTAAAAAACAGTGTGTTCCGTAATATGGGGAGAAGTTCAATCAGTGCTCGTTTTCTTAAGCACTGTGATCTCTCCCCTAACTCATATACTATACATTTAGTTGAATAATGAATACAAGTTGGGACGAGTGTTTCTGACAAAAAATTTTCGCTCCCAGATAATAACTATTTAGAGGCAATACAGGCACAGATTTTGGCAATTATTGCTTATGGTATCCTACATGAAGGAATCGACTTACTGCCGCGAGATCTTGGAGAATTATTATTTCATTAATTTTATTCCCCCCCAGAGCTCACAAACACGTGCATATATAATGAAGTTACATTTATGTTCAGAAGCAAAGAAAAGCAAAGGGCCAATCTCAGCATTTTTTAACAGCTAAGGGAAACTGGACAATAAATCTGATTCAGATGGAAGTCATTGACCCAGACCCTGAGGTATAATTCTTGTTATGAGCGTATTTGGTTTATAAATCTCGATAGGTTCTTCAAAAATAATGCTAAACGATTACTGTACGCCGAGGAAAATTTTAGAAACTAAAATATCGAAAAAAAGAAATGAACCTAAGATAGAACCTAATCAATATAATGAAGGAACATTTGTAAATAAATTAGTGTTTCATGATATAAGAAGTTTTCGAGTCTATGAACGTTAATGACGGCAGTAAACTTCTCATTATACAATAAAATATTACTTTCTCACTCGATCAATCAATACAATATTGTCTAACCGAGTAACAATTGATTAAATCTGGAAGTAACTAAGAGTATTCTCATTATAAGTTAAAAGACAGATGAAAAACGAAGGAAATGGCCCGAGAAAACGTATGGACAATCAGTGGTTTCCTTATTAAACTTTAAAATACATACGGTTTAGGAAGAAAAAGAAAAAGGAGGAAGAGAAAAATGAGAAAAAAGTAGGAGGTGAAGAAGGAGAAAGAATAGAAGAATGTAAAGTTGTTTGAAAGAAGTAGAAAGCAATTCTATGATATTTTTTAGAATGGAACATATCCAGGGATGAATTATTTCGTAAACAGACTAAGCGCTTCTCAAGGGGCCCCTGCGGTATAAGGGTCCCCCAATTATTTTTTTGAACAAAATATTGTATTTGTTCATAAATATGTAAAAATATTTTAATATAACTTTTTATGCTTCAAATGCTCTATTTTATTTTTCATATTAATTTTGAATACATATGCTTAATATTTAAATATTGCCAGTCAGCCTCATAGTTTTGTCATACTTAGAGCCCCTTCAGATATTAATCCGGGGTCGGCCTCCCTATTCCCCCACCGCTCATTTAGCTTCCCGTCTGCCTCTGGTCTGGTCCGAAGCCGGGCGTTCTCGCCTGCCCTCGCCTCCCAACCCCCAGGGGGCTGGCTGTCTCCCTGCGCACCCCGACCTGCCCCCACCCCCTCAGACCCCCACCGGCCCTCCCCGGTCCCCTCCCATCCCCCTCCGATTCCCCACCACGCCCAGACCGCCGGCGTCCCCTCGACTAACTTCACCGCCTCGGACGTCGGCTTATATTTCTCTCGCGCCGACTTATTTATGCCATGTAACAATTTCCTGGAGTATGCTGTGCGGTGGAACTTGTTTGCTGGGTTGTCGTCTTTCCTTTTGTGACCGCATAAATCTCCCACGGCGCTGACCGGGTTTTTGCGGTTCGCCGTAGCGCAGCCGCAGAGTTTAACGCACGTCTAGACAGAAGGCTTGCCAACTTCCGAAGTTCAAAATACGCGAACTGCATAACGCTAGGGTTACGATCGACATTTCGTTGCCTTCACGTCGGGGTGTTACGAGGATCGACTTTGTGGGTGAGCGACCTACGCAACGACGGAGCGTTCGTTTGTCCTTTAAAACTATAATGTCGCCTTCACCAAAACATAAAGTTTTTGCTTCACCCGTAAGTCAGGGGCGGATTCAGAAAGTATTGTAGTGAGAGAAAAGAGTGTCAGTTTGGATCAACCCAAAAATTATTTTTTGAAATAAGAAAAAAATGTTAGTTTAACGAAGTAGCTTCATAATAGGAACACTCATTTGTGTGTGAAGCGATCAATATGTAGTTCTTGTTATGAATAAATTACGTGAACTTGAGAAAAAAAATGTTACGTTTGGAGAGGTGGGTATGGATCCCATGGCTTCCCTCATGATTCACCAATGTTTAAGGCGTGAATTAATAGTTCTTAAACGGCCTTAAGAGTCTCAAGGCATCAATTGATCTCACTGCAGTGCCTCTGACCGCGAGGTCCTAATGTTCAAGTCCCGACGGTAGCAGGATTTTCGACACTAGCTACAAAGCTAGGTCGAGTTCAGCCGATGTTTGGAAGAGAATTCTAGCGGTCGGCTGCTCTGATCGGTATTTTTTCATGGTTTATCCGAACAACGCCTGGCGAATGCCGGAGCAGTGCCCTAATAAGCGCACCACGGACCGTGCGCGATCTGCCCTTCCTCTTCCTAATCCTATCCTCACCCCTAACACACACACACGCACACACACACTTATCTCGCGAGACCAGTCGGGAGCTTAGAGCTTATCCCGGCTGGGACGGTACCCCGATGGTGGGAGATACTTTTTTGGGGGGAAACCCCGCTAGGGGACGTGTGGTCAGCGCCAGATCTCACCTGATTGATAGTTTTTCCGTGGTTTGTCCGATCAACACTAGGCTAATGCCGGAGCAGTACCATAACGAACGGGCCACGGTCCACGCTCGATTTTTTCTTCGTCTCTGTGTCCTATCATCATCCCTTACAAACACACAGGCACTTCACTACTACTAGAGCTTTTCCCAGCTGGAACGCTTCCACGCTGGTGGGAGATACCTGATTCAGTAAAACCCCGGTTTCCCCTTACAACGGATGGAGATCACCGTCACCTCCCGCGATAAAAGCATACACTACGCTTACGGAGACTAAGGACCTTAGCAGTTGACGCGTTCGGAAATGCTAATCAATCAATGAAGATTGGCAATTACACATACCCCCTAAAACGAACTATTCCTCACGAAATTCATACTGAGAGAGATATCACCAAAACTACTACCACTCCAATAAAACAATTCATAAACCAAAACCTATCGCGTTGAGAATACTGAACCTAATCAAATCTAAAAATAACTTAGATATTGGGAAATCACGAGAAGATATTGGAAGATAACAAGAAGGAAGGATATCAATCAGAAACTAAACAAGGTTACAGGAATTGTATCGTGATTTTATCGTAAAGTATGAGCAACTCGAGTAAGGGAGAAACATGTTTTTTTGTACATGTTATTACTGATGGTTTAAGAATAGTAAGTAAAAATATTTTTGGAAAAATGAACAATTGGAGATTTGAGTGATAAACATAAAACACAAAGATATAAACATACTACATGAAGGTAAATGTAGAATCCCCAGATTCTTGACTTTTGAAAAAATGCTAAGACTTCAGAAAATGCAGAAACATAGTGATCTTAGTCTCGATCGATACACACGCTGTTAGATTATTACAAAGCATTGTGGCTAAACCACATTAATAATATAATAATAATAATAATAATAATAATAATAATAATAATAATAATAATAATAATAATAATAATAATAATGTGAGTAGAACCAAATTGTATTCTTCCATTGGACGTGAAATACAGTTGCAATAATCGCAAATGGCCGAATGTTTCACATGGACCCATTAGGATCTCCCTAAAATACTTTTTTTGTTTTCTCGAGGAATTTAGTATTCTTATTAAAGAAATTAAATTATGTTCTAATATTCATTATATGGGAGATTGATTTCGTTCCGTCATTTACCTCTGATATGGTCATTAGTCCCTTAGGTGATTCGCTAGTGCATGTTTTTCCTCGGGGGAGAGTGGCGATTATCTTTTCTCTGCTGGATGGCGAGATCCCTCGTCTACAGTCGGCTACTGGGGTTTCCCTAACCAGGTATCTCCCACCAGCTGGGCACCGCCCAAGCCGGCACAAGCTCTAAACCCCCGATCTGTGTGGTAGTGCAGTGCAGGTTAGTGTAAGGTGTGAGGACAGGACAAGGAAGAGGAAGGATCCATGGCCCGTCTGACATTCGCCTGGTTTTGATCGTAGAACCCACGGAATACTAACGACCAGAGCAGCCGGCCACTAGAATTCTCCTCCAGACAGCGACTGAATTCGCGTACCTGACAAGTGTCGAAAATCCTGTCACCGTTGGGACGCGAGCCTCGGACTTCCCGGTCAGAGGCAATGCAGTGACATGAGTTGATGCCCTGAGCCACTTCACCCAGCCTGATATTTTGATAATTCTATTCATATATATTTGAAATATTATACTTTGTGTTATCGTTCACCAAATACTGTATGAAGTTCAGTTTCGCAATATGGCTCATTCCGCGCGCCACATGCGAAAACCCCGGTGTGAAAATCTGAGCCTCGACCAATCCGTTGACCCAGGAAGCCGACGGATGCGCTGCATGAGAAGCTGCGGGTGGCAGGCGCGGGGTAGCGCGGGGATGGGAGCAGGGCAAGCGGTGAGGGTGTGACGCGACGAGGCGGGACGGCGAGGCCAGGCGGAGCTCCCAGACGCCGGACGACGTCGTCGGTCCGTCTGCCTCACCGCCGTTGGCCAGCCGCCGCCGCCGCCGCCGATGCGCCCTCGCCTGACCCGCGGCGGGGGTCGACAGCCGCGTCCACTGGCCACTGGCCGCCGTTCGATTCGTCCACACGATCCGTTCCTCCCTTTCGCGCCCCGCCATGGGGTGCTGAAATGCTATTAGGAATCCTCCGCTGGCACTTGAGGGGGAACCTTGAGGGACCCATACGCGTGCAGGGTGTGTGGCAGTTTTATCCAGACCGATTTACCCATCCGGGCAAATCGGGCGTCTGATGCCTCGACTCCATGAGGGAAGCCCTCGTCTCTTACACACACTTGTATGTATTACCACATGTCATACACTACTACACAAGACGAGAGACCAGTCGGGAGCTTGTAGCTTGTCCCGCTTTGGCGATGGAGCTTGTAGCTCTCCTGAGACTTTCAGGATGGGGTGGGGACACTGCCACTTCCAATGATATAACGTGCCGTATACTTCGGGAACTAATGACCGTAGTAATTGGCATCCCGGAAAACATTAAATAATCAATCAATCAAACCGTATTCAGAACGTCTTGGCGCGTATGCATGTTCCGGGTACAGTTTTGTTAAACATTTACCGAGCAAACTGTGAAGCGACCTCACTCGAGCGGGTGGCCTGGAAGAAAGGGGTGTGGTTAAACATCTGCTTAGGTGGACGCGCAAACGGTACGGGTGATCCTTTACCCGTGCCTTTGAGGTACTGTTAAACAAGAAACACACAATCTAAGACGGGTAAAACCACCACGAATATTGAACATATGTGGATCTGTTTACAGTAATACCTCTTGATTTTTTGTGCAGTGAACTCGAAGCATTTAATTGTCTTACTACTTGATGCGAACCCCAAGGGAAACTCGAATACACTCGAATTAATCACAATTGTAGTTTACCTTTACGACCATCTCCTTGTCGAATATGGGGAAAAGGAACGATTTTTCTTCATGGAGGAAAATCAACTCTATGTTATAACATTCTCTTGCTTAAGTGCCATCAGCGATGAAGTTCTTTAGCATTCTCGTGTACTGGTGTCACATTCACAAAAAGGACAATAATTTGTAATTCGATGACGATTCCAAATATCGCAAATTCGCATTATATTTTCATTCAGGAAAATTCCCGTAATATGTTGAATTTGTTTCGAGAGAAAACGAACATTTTATCGTATAAATGGTCATATACAAAAAGTTAAGACTGATTAGATTAAGATTAAGAAATTCCTTGTTTGGCCCCAAAATTACACTTGGAATTTTTATTGTCGATACCGTTTTCATAATATTCAGTTTTATAAAAGCAACTAATCGTTCGTCTACATATCAATTCAACTCAGATTGTTGCATACACATGATTTGAAAAGGTGTCGAGCGATATTTTATTTCTATAACTGCTTAAAAAATTTTGTTTGATAGTATTCTATCCTAGAGGATTCTTCTCTTTCCTATAGAATAAATAGAATCAATTTTATTGCATTCTTCTAACCCATAAAATGAATATAAATAGAGATAAAAGATGTGCACCATTTTTGTTAACAGAGAATTCGATTTGTTTTCTCCCAAAAAATGACCTCCCGTTCGATGCGTGTAATGGCATCTTTTCTTTATAAAGAATTATCGAGGTACAATTTCGTTGCATCAGCGATAAAGTTCTTTCCCACTCCTACGTTGAAAATACTATTGAGTCACTGTCCGACAACTGTTTACAATCTCCAGTTATTACTCTGCATTCCTCGGATTCATAAACTGTATGTGCGAAGCGACCGTTCATTGCACTAGACAGTAAAATAACGTACTTCTCGTTTATGTTGTCACATATAAGGAACTTGACGAAAGGAGGTCATAACTAATAAAGGATTCCGCACAACGTAAACCTTAGATGGAATAAACCTTAAATGACAGGATTTAACGAGCACACAGAGGTTTCTGTGGCTGTGCAACATGCAGATTGCACCTTGCAACGCGCCAACATGTAGCTAAGTTTCCGCCAGTTTACGAGCACCTTCAGTCTACAGTTCATTCCGCGGAAGGTATACGAGGCTCCAGAGATGCACGTAGTCTCTCGTGTTAGTTACCTCTCACTTCATCCTCTGTTTTTCACAGCTTCGCAGCTTTCATTTTAGTATGACACCGACAAATGAAGATGGCTGAATTTAAAAAAAGTTGAGAATTTAATCTAATGACCCAAGCATTAGGGTCGTGATTTAGAGCGCTAGATGGCCTCATTGAGTAAACTTTTTAACTATTTCTATTGTAGTATTTATAGCTAGTCAGAGAATTCTCTCATTACTAATAGCAAGCTACATATTAAATATTCTTATAGCTACCAAATATGGATATGGCTCGTACCGTAAGGACACCTCTGAATCTCTTCTTTAAACTGAAAAGATAGCTGGTATTTTTTTTTGTTGTTGCAATATTTGGTGCATCCAAAGTATATTTAATAAGCATTTGCATGATCATTCTGTAATTTGCACGTCCACGCTAATTTGATTCGCAAAATAATTCGTTTGACGACTTTGTTTCCCCTACCTCACGCTCAACGTCCTGTACTCCGCCACTCTGACTACACAACCATTTGCTTGACCTAGCTCCAACGACACCAAGACATGCTCTCGAAAAAGAACTGCATTTATATGTTATACAACGGACCAGTGGTGGCCCGTGACTTCAGAAGCTGGAGTTTCACAAAATTATGTCGATGTGGTTCACCAAACAGTGTGGTGAAGTGGCTCAGTTTGCTCCGTCAACGACCACAGTTGCCTGCGAGGGTCTGTGGGTACTTTAAAAAGTCAAAAATCGCCCACGATTTAACGGAACAAGTGACGCTCACCCCGGAGGACATGCGTTTGTTTTTATGACAGTTTTGAAGATATATTATGCTAGTTCAACTATTGAAATGATGTATTTTTTATTTAATGTAAATTTATACTAAAAAGTTTGTATATGTTAATCTTTATTAATACCGAGAGCAGTGGCTCAGTGTATCAACTGATGTCACTGCAGTGCCTCTGATCAGGAGGTCCTAGGTTCGAGTCTCAACGGCGGCAGGATTTTTGAAACTAGCTTGGGAGCTAGGTCGAACTCAGTCGCTGCCTGGAGGAGAATCCTAGCGACCGGCTGCTCTGATCGCTAGTTTTCCGTGGTTTCTCCGATCAACACCAGGTGAATACCGGAGCAGCACCCTAACAAACGGGCCCCGGATCGCGCGCGATCTTTTCTTTCTCTTCCCTGTCCTATCCTCACCCCCACACACACTTACACTAACATGTACTACACTACCACACATGTCGGGAGACCGAACGGGGACTCAGAACTTGTCCCGACTGGGGCGGTACCTCGCGGTGGGAGACACCTGGTTGAGGAAATCCCCGTTAATCGACGGTAGGTCGGCGCCGGGTCTCTACATCCAGTGGGGGAAGATCACTGCCACCTCCCGATGAGAAAACATGCACGAGACTAATGACCTCGGTAGTTGACGCACCCGAAATTACTAATCAATAAATAAATAATTATTAATGAAGTAGCAACGCCTTTGCTGCGCTCAATTCTCAGATTTCTCACAAAGCTTGTTCATCCCTTCCACATTTACTCCGCTCTGTCCCTTTGGTCATCACTCCCCTCTTCGGAATCTTTCCATCGGCCCGCGGAGATGGCTTATACGCGACATAATTTGCTTGTTTCGTCTGCCGATAGCCTCTCGAGAACAGGTTGACTTACATCATTAATAGAGAATGGATTTCCATGTAATTACATGTTTTTACAGGAACTAGATACCTGCATTCAATAATATTTTTTAGAGTTTACAAGACATTCAGAATGAATTAGAACTATTTTTATTTTACATATTTTGGTATAATTATATATTTTTACATATTTTACCTAGTACTACATATTTAATTACATTTTAACATATTTATACGTCTAAACGGAACATTTCAGATGAGCCTTTGCAATGTATGTTACGGAATCATCTTTCTTACAAATCAAATGAAATGCTGCTGCGCTTCTATAACCACTAATCTTCTCCATGAAATGTCACCCCCCCCCCGACTTACTGCGTACTCGGAGTCAAGTATAAGCGGATTTTGTGAACAAAAGTAATTTCAACCACGGGCTTGCTCATGTTTCAAACAGCATATTCGTTAATCGATAGAAAATTAACAAATATATTTTACAGAAAACTGTCTTGCCGCGTTGTTCGATTTCGGGGATGGGGTACGTTCCCTTTAACCCCCTACCTCGAGATTCATCTCTGTGGCTATATGGCACTACTATTCACTTGAACATCGGCCCCTCGTAAACATTGTAATATATAGTATGAATGTATTTTACTCCTTAATTTATTTTATTTTACTCCTTAATTTATTTTATTTTACTCCTTAATTTAGCTCCTTATCTCCAATAAAATTCTTATGTGTAGTGAAGTCTAGGGTATAGTTACTTCCGTAAAGGTAGAACCTCCTTTCAGCCACCCCGAATTCTTGGCAAGAACTGACTGACGCTCTATGCGCGGAAAATGCTTGTAGAGGACAATCTTAAACACAATAATGAATTTTTATTTTACATATTTTCTATATTTTCTTACGTTTTGAAAAAAATAAGTACATATATATGTACATATTTTGCATTTTTATTACAATAAATTCCGTTCCCTAATCATGAACCTACACGCCCTTCAATGCTCCGATGTCCTCCGCTGGTAGCCTGCGTATGTTATCCCATATTCTTTATCATTGTAGCACCAAGGAAGCATTTCAGAGTTAACGGCATGCAGTACATGCGTGGATATTACTCTCGAATCTTATTTGTAGTTAATGTTAGTGTAGGGATCACAGAATTTTGAAAATGTGCACAGAATTCACTTCTCCCCATAGCACGTCATACGCAGTTTCAACTGTTTTTTGACGTAAAATAAATTTTAAAAAATTAAAAAAATAAAATAAATAAATGTAAGCAAACAACGATGCGATAATGACACACAAGAGATATTATACAAATGAAACAAATATTGTAACTAAAAATACAGTGACCAGGGAGGAAAAAACCAAACTTCGAAATTAAGCTTGCAAGACAATTTTAAGCATATTTTTTCTAATAATACTCTTTCGAGATTTCGAATGGATGAACTGCAATAAGTACTCCAAAATTGGTTTGAAAAAATACTTTCTATGCAAATAGTTGCATTTTGCAAACATAAAAAAACTCTCCAGAAATACGTAAATTGTTTATTATTTACAAAAGAAATGAAAATATTTGTTTGCAAAGAAAAATTAACACTGAAATAAAAAAGCATACAATTTACACAATTCAATTACTTTTTGTGTCAACTCAATTCAATTACAGTCATTTCTCTGCGACTGAGGGTTTTGCCCCAACGAAATAGGAAAATAAATCTGATATATAGGAAATATATATCATAGTATCATTTAGGAGTTGCTTTTTCTGAAGTTACTGAATGTGCCCCATCCTTTTATCCATCGATAGCCTCCATTCGCGAAATATCTAACGTATGTTTAGATGGACACTTCAGGATTATTTTGTGTGATCTGTTAAAAATTATTACACTGAAGAAAACTTTAACAAGTCAGTTTATATATTGGATTTGCATTAACGTGAATATTCTATTATGAATATTTATTAAATATCAACATTCACGATTGATATGTTTAGCAGAAATAAGTACCAAAACTACTAGGATTGCAGACACCTCCTGAACCAGGCCTTCTCTCCTAGCTTTGCCTTCCTTTCCGCTACCCTACAAAACCTGTTTGCTTCACTAATGAGCTTAGTGAGAAATTGTGGAATCGAAAGAAGGGATTTTGCCCTGTACGATTTCATTCCACAAATTCAAAATGCTAAAATTTCCTGAGGCAATCTTGTACTATATTGTCGCAGAATCAGAACTAAACGGGTTGAGTAAGTTTTAGTGTTAGTTAAGTCAATAAACAATGATCTTATTCTTAACTAGCTTCACTCAAAATACGTGTCCAGCTCTTTATTTGACACTTCATTTATAATTTCTAAGCCATAAAAATAAACTATATTTGCACTTTAGTGTTGAAGTTACGCATTAGAATTAACGGAACGACTGTTTTTTATATGCAGAAAATTATTACTCAAAATATATTTAATCTACAAATATATGTATGTGATGAAGACATGTGGAATATATTAAGTGCTTTTTCATTTGGCGTATTTTGTAATTATTCGGATTATTATTGAAGAAATTTTATTTTGGTAGATAAAAGTGAGGGTAACTTTGCATTTGAATGTTCACATATGTGGAAGCCCCTTACCCGACTCCGCGTCCTGCTGTTGCACTCACGTCTGCCCGCACCTAGCACTTCGCCGGAGGCGCCGGGCCGGGCTTGGCCGGGCCGGCCTCCGGGTGGGCGGGATCTGTGGCGACGAGTGGGCGGCGGCGTGCGTATCTGCATCGACCTCTTTCTGGACGCAGACTGCATCCGAAACGAGTCTGGCGACCGAGACGCCGCCCCCGACAGCGTCGGCCCTTCCGACGTCCCCATCTCCCCCACATGCCCCCGACGTCCTCACACCCCACACGTCTCTACCACGCCCCCCGATACCCCTCCGGCCTTTTCAAACGCTTCCGATGCCTATTGACGCCCGCCGACGCCCGCCGACGCCCGCTGACGCCCGCCGACGTCCACCGACGCCCACCGACGCCCACCGACGCCCACCGACGCCCACCGACGCCCACCGACGCCCACCGACGCCCACCGACGCCCACCGACGCCCACCGACGCCCACCGACGCCCACCGACGCCCACCGACGCCCACCGACGCCCACCGACGCCCACCGACGCCCACCGACGCCCACCGACGCTCACCGACGCCCATCGACGCCCACCGACGCCCACTGTCACCAATTGAAGCACACCAACGCCCACTAACGTCCACTGACGCCCACTGGCTGATTGATAGGTGTTTCCGAGCGTGTCAAATGCTAAAATCATTAGTCCCGTAAGTGTTAATGTTTTTATCGGTAATTTTTTTATCGCGGGAGGTGACGGTGAACTTCCCCCGCTTTATGCGACGACCCACACGTTGGCTTAAAGAGTTTTCCTACACCAGTTATCTCCCACCAGCCAGGCACTGCCCCAGGCGGGACAAGCTTTAAGCTCCCGATTGAACCCTTGACTTGTGTGGTCTCCGGACATGTGTAGTGCATGTATGTGAAAGTGTGTGTAAATAAGAGGTTAGGATAGGACAAGGAAGACGGAGGAAAGATGTCACCCGTTTGTCAAGGCACGGTATTCGGTGAAGCATTCATCTTGTAAAAGGATAGGATAAACCCACGTAAAATTACCGATCAGAGCAGCCGGCTGTTAGAATTCTCCTCCGGGAAGCGGCTGAATTCTACCTAGCTATGTAGTTAGTGTCGACAATCCAACCGTCGGAACTCCAACTGTAAAGCCTCCCGCTCAGAGACAGTCAACGACGTCAATGGATGCCCTCAGCCACCTCAGCCACTGGCTTCCACCGACGCCTGCCCCTTTCCAACGTCCCCCGTGAGCATCAGAAACCTCCAGACACCTCCAAGCGCCGCGGAGCCCCCAAAACATACGATACCTCCCCGCTTCTCAAGGCTCCACCGCCGCCGCCGATGCCGCCCCCGCCGCGGGGGTGGGCGAGGCGGGTGGGGAGAGGAGCGAGTTCGGGGCGGAGAGGAGCGAAGCGAAGCGCGGAGGGGGCCGGAGAAGAGTGACGCGGAGGGTTGGGACGAGACTGCTCGCGTTGGCGCGGAGCCCGCGCCGCAAGCCCCCTTTCCTCGCCCCCGTCACGCCCCGCCCCATCCCCGCCCGCGCCCAACCCCACTCCCGCCACCGTAGTACCAGGCCGGCAGCGAGTAGGCGGCGCGGGCGGGCGAAGAGGTTCACGGCGGGAGCGGGGGAGGCTGAAGGGCGAAGGGAAGACTGTCACATGATGGCTACTGTACGGCATCCTTGGAAGTGGGATTTTTTGATAGCTTCTGAGGGAAACTGGGGGAGGGGGCATTAAAGCAGTTCGCCGATGACACTCATTCGATGTATGGAAACTAGAGATATAAAACTATGTTCATGATTTAATTCTGTACTACTTTCCAAAGCATTGTGTCAAGGTTGTAGAAAACCTCGCTTTCAATAATGTATTTTGTTTGCTCACTCTTTTATCATCCCTCCGGAATGATGCTTGACCGTGAAACTATACTGTCATCGGTCTGACAATTTCTTCCATGATACGATGTAGACGATGAAGTAAATATAACTGACATACATTTCCTAGTCAATTATGAACTTAATGTTTTCATACTGAGATGATGAGTAGTAGTTTGCATTTATCTGCACCATTGTCACTCTGTGCGGTTTTAGATGGGAAGCAACTACTATCCTAAACAATTCTTTAACCAAAAATTCTTGGTCAGTATTATTCATGTCGCTTGCATAAGCGATTAGAAGCAATATAGATCATCATTTCCTCTGGACACCAAATACTAGTCGATCAATTACGGTTTAAAAATATTTAAGTTATTATAATATTACAATATGGTCATGCTTCGTCATTTTAAAAATAGTTTCAAAATATCGAAAGGGAAAGTAATTGCATCTCATTGAATATTATTTAATTCTGACTGAAGAATGAATATGCCTGTAACAAGTATTTTAATCAGTTTCGGGTTCATTGACCCCATCTCGATGAGGTTTTTTGCCTAGATCCATGATCCTTGATCCATTGAGCAAACCTTGCGGTATTCCCTGACTTTGTGTGCTTCTGAAAGGTAAATAAAACTTCACTACTGCGGGAGCGAAAGTAATGGCGGGAAAGGGATTTCGACAACAGCATCATCAAATTAAATGTGTAAATGTGTTTCGATTGCCTAGTTAGTACCATTATTAACAGCACGAGAGAGAGAGAGAGAGAGAGAGAGAGAGAGAGAGAGAGAGAGAGAGAGAGAAATAGAAGGTTCCAGAACTCCAGAAAACATGTTCAGTTTGTACTTTCCTCATTCATCCCATTCAGTTTTCGACAGATAAATAAATAAATGCACAAACAATTAAACAAATAAATAAACTAACAATTAAACAAAAACATAATTAATAAAAAGTTGTGTTGTACGACGCTACTGCCTGGATGTTAAGTCTAGAGGTACAATGCTTTGAGTGGTCATTACTCTGGTTTCGTCTTATACAATAGATTGTAGACTGCTCGCAATCCTTCCTTCACCATCCTTTCCTCAGTCTCAATTCGAGGACTGGGCAATGAGATGCTGACTTTTATCCCGAAAAATTCCTACAGTGCTGCGTGTACTTTCGCAAATACCAAGCAAATACTGAAATTCGGGCTTATCGAGATGCGACGAATACGACAGCGTACAATTTTTATGAGACGGATATACGAGTGTGTATGGGCCCGAATATACTTTAGTGACATAGCAATGTAGACTGAAAGGAAAGTTGAATGAAAAGTTCCTCAATATATTTTATTACAATAAGTAGGGTCAACATGACGGATGAAAATAACTAAATAATGCAATCAATATAATACGAAAAGAGAAATATGATTAATGGAAAGAAACGGGAAAAGAATGAAATTTACATTTCGGCAAAGACAGATCAAATTATTCTGTGAGGAATAGAAAATAAAAAAGGGGAAGATTGGATATAATTCCAATAAATATCGTGTTATGTAGGTTGTGCCTTATAAATTTTAGTGAATAAACAGAAATATATAAGACAAAACACTGAAGAAAGCAAATGGCGTAATAATGTAAAGAATGCTAGTAAAAATACGTATTTGTCTACTAAAGTTCGTGCTAATTGAATTAGTTCATTCTAACTTAAATTGGAGGTCAATACCCAAATATACAGTTCAATGCATACGAAATGAAATCTCGGAGAATATTTTCCTGTAGAACTAATAGTACATTATAAATAATAAGATATAATGCAGAGAAACTTCGAGAAATTTGTGTGATATTCAGAGAAAATAAGTCATCATGCAGATCACAATCTGAAGGAGAGAGTTATCGATTCATTGCATGAAGGTGACTGTCCCCTGAAACATTTTCTTCTCTGCAAAAACAGGAATGCACAGTCTACTACTCATCGCCTGCTGCAGCCAAGCCTGTAATGCGGGAAGTCACCCAACAGGCGTCAAGGCTCCTTGAACTTCAAAAAATGTTTAAACATTTTTATTCAGATTGTTATAAAAATGATAAGCCCTGTTTTGAGTGTGAATTAATTTACCACTGTATTTCATGCATATTTTGGCTATTTGCTGAATCCCACACAAATACAAACATGAAACGATTCCACAAAATCTTCAGTATTGCGTGAATGGCAATGTTAAAGAACAAGGCAAAATTACTTCAGTCAATGATTGGAAAATAACTTCATTTCTTAAAAATGACATGTACTTTATCATTTCTTTAAAATATTACATATGAATCATAATAACTGCAATTATTTTACTAAAACAAAATGAATTTTTATTTATTTATTTATTTACGTCAAAAAACAGTTAAAAACTGCGTATGACGGGCTATGGGGAAAAGTGAATTGTGTGCACATTTTTAAAATTCTGTGATCCCTACACTAAATCATATACTACTTAAGTTTTGAATTTTGAAAGGGAGAAAAAAAAAACAAAAAAACTCCCATGTAATAAAATCGATTTTCAAGGATAAATAAGCAATAAATTTTGAATTTTGAAAGGGAGAAAAAAACCCAAAAAAACTCCCATGTAATAAAATCGATTTTCAAGGATAAATAAGCAATAAATTTTGAATTTTGAAAGGGAGAAAAAAAAAACAAAAAAACTCCCATGTAATAAAATCTATTTTCAAGGATAAATAAGCAATAATTTTGGCTCTTATTACTTCCTGCCGCGACAACGTGGAAACGATAATTTGAATAATTGTATTTCCACTGAATTCTAGAAGACGTGCACAGAAAATGAAGTTACATTTATGTCAGAAGCAAAACAAGGGGCCATCTCAGCATTTGCTCAATGGATCAGGGAAACTGGACGAAAAACCTGATCGAGATGGGGGTCATTGACCCGGAAGCTGTATTACAATAGTTGTTACAGGTTGTTTATACTCATTTATACAGTCCAAATGGTAAATAATGCATTATGTATCATTGTTAAAATTAATGTTACTTTTCTTGTGATGCTCAGTATAGTCTCTAATTGTATAGAAACAGTTATGCAGCAGAAACGATTTCACTTGGGATTTAACTTTTCTATTGAATTTAATCGTTTAATGTCATCTGGCAAAGTGTTGTAAAATAATGTACATGTATTGTATGTGAATTTTTTGTAATGAGCTGTTGATACTGTCACCTGATGAATATGATTTCTACGTCGAGTGTTATAGTAATAGACTTCGGCATTTTCTGAAAATATATTCCCGCCCTTAAACAAGTCATTTTTTACAAAAACCACTGATTCGTAAATAAAAAGACACGGTAATGGTAGAATTCCTAGAATGAAATGAATTGAATGAATGAATTGAAATTCAAGAAATTAAACTGACAAATCAACCACAGTTCAGCTGAACACATTGTTCATGTCTATTCGAAATGGCACGTTGGAATTATATTGCATTTTATTCCATCATCGTAAACGGGTGTTAATAATAAAATCTTACAATACCCTTTATTTTATAACAATGCATTATATTATATTCAGGCAACTTAAAATAAAATTTGTTCTTTTCGGAAATATTCTTGATGTGTGTCTACGAAAAGTAAATGTAGAAATATGATATAATGTTGAATCTTAATTTATTTTTAGAACTGAAAACTGGATTTTGCTGTTTTGTATGCTTTAATTTCGGGTAATCGTAATATTCAAAACACGTTTATATAATGCTTTTTTAAATTTCGATATTTGTTTAATGCTTTGTTATTTAGAATTAATGAGAGATCCCCGATAAAACGGCCGATAGATCGCTTCGTTTACCACAAATTCCTCACGGACTAGTCGGAGATCGAACCTCACCCCGCCCCAGCGTTGGAAGTTTATGAACTATCCATTACCCCAAGAACCCTCTCAAAAACATTTATCATATATTGTTATAAAAGAAATATAATTGCAAGATTGTTCGTACCATTCGTACCGAACGAAAACGTAAATGTTACGATAAACTAACATTGGTAGTTATTTTACAAATATCGTTGTAAAACAAAAATCCATTACACATTTTTGGTGGTTATAATTATGCTAAAAATCCATTAGAATCATAAAACCATTTTCATCATGCCGTTGATGTGATATGTGAATACTATATGAATATCATTTACCTTCCATAAATATTTTTATTATTTCCTTCACTGATGAGCATTCGTTCTGTAGATCTGTAATGCACTCGTCGTTGCCCTTCAACAGAAACGGATACTCTTGGACATTACATAGAGTTTCGCAGAATCATCAACAAACACCAAGAAAGGTTACGCAAATCGGAGGACGGAAAGGAGGACAACTTTGCATTTTACGTTCGCACAGGGCCGATCACGACTTAGCTTCACCCCGAAGCAGTGCAGCGCGCCATCGTAGGGTGGTAGTAAACTCCTTCATTGCACTCCAGCACTCCAGTAATTATTCTCGAGGTTTATGGTTTTGCGCTTACTTACAAGACGACAATATTTCCACGAAAGCAGTGAAACAAACAACAAATCTCCCTTGCTGAGCGCCATCGCCAACAGAAGGAATTTAATGAATAGGTACTAGACATGTCTCTCCGGAATTTTTTGACAACCCCGATAATTACGGATGATCATTCCTGTTGTATATTCTGGGAAATATTCATTAACCGTCCTGTGAGCTGGCTAGTAAAGTGCAACATTTCCGAACCCATTTACTGCAGTTTCGCGGTAATTCAGGAGAAAACGGGATCTATTACTAATTTGCGATTTCAGAAAGGAATAGTTCCTTTTATTATCTCCACTGAGTCTGTCTGGCCTGCCTGATGTTACATCTGCAACTTGTGAGTAGCTGATAAATTAATACGCTGAGGGTTTTTAACAATGATAATCATTTATTTCAAGAAGTATCTAAACATCGTATATAATCATATAAGATTACAATTTCGCTGTATGGGCCGTCTTCGGCAGCTCGCCTAAGATGAGCCCCGAGAGAATCGGGGAGGTTCTCCTTACTCCGCTCTCTCGCAAGTGCTCCGCCCTTCCTGATGTTGCCTGTGACTTGGGCCGCCGCGCACCGTCCGTGGCGTAAACATCGGGCTCCTCCAATCGGGCTCCTCCAATCGAGCACCTCCAATCGAGCACCTCCAATCGGGCACCTCCAGTCGGGCACCTCCAGTCGGGCACCTCCAGTCGGGCACCTCCAGTCCGGCACCTCCAATTGGGCATCTACAATTAGGCATCTCCAATCGGGCACTTCCATTCGGGCACCTCCATTCGGGCATCTCCAATCGTGGCACGCGCGTGCCTCCTCGAGATGTGGCAGCCAATTCCGCCCGATATTTCTCTGCCGACAAATGCTTTCTGCTGCTCCCAGCAGATCTGCAAAGATTCGGTGATTTGATAGATTAGTGCATCAACT
The DNA here is from genome assembly GCA_011170035.1 of Teleogryllus occipitalis. Classification (NCBI taxonomy): domain Eukaryota; kingdom Metazoa; phylum Arthropoda; class Insecta; order Orthoptera; family Gryllidae; genus Teleogryllus; species Teleogryllus occipitalis. The sequence goes on along the minus strand of BLKR01004774.1, from coordinate 63,723 downwards.
GATGTCACTGCAGTGCCTCTGACCGGGAGGTTCTAGGTTCGAGTCCCGACGGCAGCAGAATTTTCGACTCTAGCTTTTCAGCTCGGTCGAATTCAGTCGCTGTCTGTTGGAGAATTCTAGCGGTCGGCTGCTCTGATCGGTAGTTTTCCGTGGTTTCTCTGATCCACACCAGGCGAATGCCAGAGTAGTACCCTAACAAAAGGGCCACGGACCGCGCGCGATCTTTCCTTCCTCTTCCTTTTCATATCCTCACTCCTTACACACACACACACACACTAACATGCACTACACTAACACACATGCCGCATTCACACATTCAGCTCAGTCGAATTCAGTCGCTGTCTGTTGGAGAATTCTAGCGGTCGACTGCTCTGATCGGTAGTTTTCCGTGGTTTCTCTGATCCACACCAGGCGAATGCCAGAGCAGTACCCTAACAAAAGGGCCACGGACCGCGCGCGATCTTTCCTTCCTCTTCCTTTTCATATCCTCACTCCTTACACACACACACACACACTAACATGCACTACACTAACACACATGCCGCATTCACACATTCAGCTCAGTCGAATTCAGTCGCTGTCTGTTGGAGAATTCTAGCGGTCGCTGCTCTGATCGGTAGTTTTCCGTGGTTTCTCTGATCCACACCAGGCGAATGCCAGAGCAGTACCCTAACAAAAGGGCCACGGACCGCGCGCGATCTTTCCTTCCTCTTCCTTTTCATATCCTCACTCCTTACACACACACACACACACTAACATGCACTACACTACCACACATGCCGGGAGACCGGTCGGGGACTTAGAACTTGTCCCGGATGGGGCGGTGCCCCGCTGGTGGGAGATACCAGGTCGGGGGAAAACGCCGCTAGACGACGGTAGGTTGGCGCAGGATCTCATCTAGTGGGGGAAGATCACCGCCACCTTCCGATGAAAAAACATGCACTACACGTACGAGACTAATTATCTCAGTAGTTCACACGCCCGGAATCACAATCAATCGATCATTGAATGATGAGGAGACATTGGAAAAATGAGATGGTTTATAAAGGACTTGTCTCGCGTACCCACATTCTCCTCCGCATATTTCACATGGATCGATCAAGATTTGAATCCCCGGTACCCAAAGGCGGACAGAAGCACCCTGTCTGCTACGCAACAAAGCGTTCCTGTGGTTCAGGGCAAGAAGTGACGTTTCCTCATGCCAATCCATGGTACAAAGAGTAGTGGGTATACAATCTGCATGGTTAAATAGCCTTTTTTTACTTGATGGTAGTTTCATTTCGTTATTGATTGATTAGGTGTTGCCTCAAGTGTATGAGATGCTAATTTAAATTATATTAAGTAATAATTGTAGCTTACACTCGATCATTTTGCTGAGCTGGCGGAGGACGGTATTATTTTGTTTGAAGATACAAATAAACAAATGGAATGCAAATAAAAATGAATATGTGAATATGATAAAAAAGAGATGAATAGGAATTGATTTTTTTAGAAAAATCAATTAACAATTGTGTAAGATTTACTCGCATTACATTGACGCAATCTGCACTAATCTGCACTGCTGCCATAGTCTGATAAAAAATTGTGCATATTATTGATCAAACAAAATAATTAGAGACTGAGCAAGTTATGTTAAGAAAATAATTAGTTGAATACTGTAATAAATGAAAATGAGTTACATAAAGTAACCAAATAATTCTATGAAGCAAAGGTAAACTGATACGATATCATAATAAATAAATTGATAACTCAACTAGAAAGGTCATACAGATCAGTTCACTCACATGCTCGATTTATAGAAATGAGTTCATTGGACAAGTTACGATTTTTGCTATTTTGAATCTGTGTTGTTGACGACGAGATCACGGTATTGTAAGTCATTCCACAGAAATAGAAATGAATGAATCTCGTTAATGAATATTTAACTAAGCTTTCAATATCAATATCACAATAATATAAGTTCAATTGCTCTTATAAGAAACAGAAATTCAAGTCATAATCTTGAGAATGATATTGTCTTACGACGACATTTATAATTAATTAGACAAACCTATATCAATATCTAGGTAATGAAAATAAAGTATAGTAACAAAATGAATTAATGTAGGAACTCTGCTGATTGTACAGAGGGTTTTCTAAAAGAAAGGTAAATGTTTCTTTGACCTGTGTAGAATTTAAAACTATGTCTGTCATATGCATTCGTATCAACATTCCCAGTATCGATACTTGAGTAACGCTGTTCAATAATATTGACACATCCGTTCTTTGTTCTGTCCGTGCGAATAAAATGTGCCGAATAAAAAATCAAGCTACATTCCGTGATGCAAGGATACCCAAGCTAGCTACAGCCTTACGTGAGTCTGTTAAAAGTAACGCTTCCTCATGCCAACCCTTGGTAAAAAAGTGTAGTGGGTATACAAAGACTAGATTCAAATACAGTGAACAAATGTTCACCTACTCCATACATTATCAGCTAAGGTACGGGTCTCCCCGATAAATTGGTATCGCATTAATTTCGATATCTTAAAGCAGTTCTACCGAGATTTGTGAGAACATACTCTAACGCACTTTGTGCAACTTGTGTCATCTTGCGTGAATTACGTTTCATTTATCGCTCATGAATTGTCATAATAGTTGTTTCATCTTTCCGTGGTTACGAGAAAAACGTTTCATTCTTAAAACTACCCCAAAATCTCCAAATATTGCATCTCTACGTATCTCTATTGTATCTATACTCTATCAGTTTCTGGATTAATGTTCCCAATCGCGTTCGGGTTTTCGCTCAGTTTCCCTTGGTTCATGGAGCAAATGTTGAGATGGCCCCTTGATTTACTTGTAATTATAAATCTATCTTCACAATCTGTGCACGTTTTCTTGAACTTCGTTGGAAATAAAGTTATTCAAATAATCGTTCCCGATGTGTTTGCGGCAGTAAATGGATTCCTTTACGTACAGCACGATGATTTATAAAATCTGCAGCTCATTTGCCTTTTTAAATCGTTTTTATTACACGGGAGCTAATATTTTCTTATCAGTTCTTGACAAAGTCATTCATTGATGTTTTCGTAATTCAAGTATAAGAGCTAGAGTAATGTAACATATAGGGTAGGGATTCCAGAACTCAAGAAAACGTCCACAGACTGCACATCTCCTCCATAGGGTGCCACGCAATTTTTTAAAAATGTTTAACTTAAATAAATATGCAAAACATGTAGTGGATTTATTATTGACGAGAATAACAACCTAATGGGATTTTTTTAACTTGAAAACGAAAAAAAAATTACTTACCTCATTCTGAAACCGAGAAATTACCGGTTCTTAAACTAATATTCACGGACTGGATACGGTTATGAAACTAAGGAATTGGACCTAGCCGGTTTTTAAAAACAACTTATATTTTTGTTCTTGCATTTGTATCCGAAAAGTTGTGATGTATTCGCCTATGAATTTAAATCACATTGATTGGTCAAGGTTATTTATTGAGCACATAAGTATAGTGATACAAGAGTTCAGTTTGATAGTTCGACATATTGACGTTTGATACTTGCCAATAAAATTGTTCCATTTCTTACAAATGTGAACCTGACAGAGAAGCATACACTGAGAAAAAATAATATTATTGAATATGCCGTTTCCGGTCATTTTATCATTAATTTGTTCAAATCACAAACTTGCTGAGGTGTCTCAGAGGAAAACCGTTGCCACTGCAGTGTGTCTGATTAGAAGGTCCCAGGGTTCGAGTATCGGCAGGTGCGATTTTTGTCACTAGCTTGATAGACAGGTCGCATTGACAGGTGACTCGCTGCTCTGATTAGTAATTTTCCATGGTTTTTTCCAATCTATACCAGGCAAATCCCGAAACAGTGCCTTAACAAACGGCTCACGGATCGCGCGCGATCATTCCTTTCTTATTCTTCTCCTCTCCTCTCCCCTTACGCACGCACGCACACACACACACACACACACACACACACACACACACACCACTTACACTTACAAGCACTCACTAGCACACAATTTGGGAATCCAATCGAAAGCCTAGAGTCTGCCCCGGCTGGAACGGTGCCCCGCTGGCGAAAGATTCCTGGAGTAGGTCAACCCCGTAAGCAGTCGTGAAGATCAACGCCGAATCTCAGGTTCTAGCGGGGGAGGAACACCGCCACCTCCAGAGATATTACATGCACTTCACTTATGGGAGTACCGTACTAGGTTACGCGCCCGAAAACAAAATAATCAGTCAACTAAATCATTCAATCGAATCTTAGAATACAATTTTGATCTTCACCAGTTACTAGGTTACCAAGAAACTGTAACATTTCTCTTTCTAGTCGATAAACTTGCAATAAAAACTCTTTCAGTAGAGAGAAAACAATTGTAACTTTCATTTATGAAGTATTTAACTGGAGAACTTGAGGCAGTAACAAGATAAACGGCATCAACTACAAACATTAGCATTTACGAATCGCTCTTACGGAAGGCTTTCTCTGGCTGGTATTGCCTATCTTGTTACGGCCCCAAGCCCTTCAAATTGAACTTCAGTTTATTACCTTTTCACCAGACAAATAAGTATAATTTCACTGTTATGCTCGTCGATACTCCCAAGAAAATTTGGAAATAATTAGCGAATAGATAATTGAAAAGAAACGACAACAAAAAGAATACTAAAGAAAAACAAAATATTCTGCACCATAAAGTGCCAAACTGATAGTTTCCCATACAAAAAGAAATAATTTCGAACAAAATCAATTGTAACAATTTTGAGAAGTAAAGAAGATTATTCCATTTCTGTAAGGCCAGGAACACTTGACGCAATTATTTTCAAAACTTCCAAAATGCATCCAAACCGATTATAAGAATCGTAAATCGTAAAATGTTAAACATAGTAAATTTCATTACACACGAACACTATCTCTTACTCGAACATTCAAGGTTGCTGCGCAAGTGCCCCCACTTTCCTCAAAATTCTTGCTCAAAAATTGAAAGTTCTGAAAGAAACATCTTAAAATACGGTTATTTGCATTTCATTTCAAATTACAATTTATCATATTACGTAGAATATAAAAATGCAAATATTAAGTTCAAAAGTGTTCTTTTCTGAAGTCATTTAGTTTTTACTATTTTAGACCGGCTCTCCGAACCAGCATTGCCGTTGTTTACATAGCGATTCTTACCGGGAAATCCCAAGTTTCTAGAGCCTACGGTGGCGGATTTTCGACATTAGCTAGTAGCAATTTGGGTCGAATTGAGCCACTGTCTTGAGGAGAATATTAGTGGCTGCTCTGATGGGTAGTTTTCCGTGGTTTCTCCGATTAACAGCTTGGGAATGCCGGAGCAGTACCTTACCGCGCGCCAATTGTAACTCATTGGTGTTGAGCATCTGGAAGATTCAATTTTGCCGAGAGTATCCAAGTAACGCTCAGGAGATCTTTAATATGTCGTACAGAAACTATGCATTCTCCCTTGATTTCCATTCCCGAAAAAAAAATGTCCTCCGTTTTTGGCCAGAATTGAACCCGTGAACGTAGGTTCCTCGGGTCCCCAGAGAAGAAACTAATATATTCTATATTTTCTTAATATTTCCTTAGGCAATGCGTGACGCTTGAGTGCCCCAATGATGGGAAGACCGCGGACTCGATCCCGACTAAGTGCCAGAAATTTGCTTGATGTGTGAAACATCAACGAGTTTCTGTTGCACTTTGTCAGGATCGATTCCGTAGAATGACTGCTCTGATCAGTGGCGTTCTGCTCAGTAGTGGTGTTCTGCTCTAACCACTTCCAGGTGATTACTGGAGCAGCTCCTTATACAATGTGCCATGGATTCCAACCGCTGTATCTTACTAACTCCCCAATATCTTTAGAAGCCGTAGGGCTGTAGTCTCTTACCATCCCTCTCAATGCCTGAATATTCCTACGGGGAAGAGGTCAAATTCCTACCGGGGATTGAATATGGGTAATAATAATAATGATGATTATGATGATGATGATGATGATGATAATAATAATAATAATAATAATAATAATAATAATAATAATAATAATAATAATAATAATAAATTATGCCCATTAATTACTTGAAAAAAAAGACGGGGAAAACTTGTTCACTTATTTTCTTAATGTTTATTAAAATTTTCAGTATCGTATAACATAGTTAATAATAATTTCATAACTCATTACATGTATTTGGGCTAGTGAAATTGGTGGAATCGTCAATGCAATTGCATTAGATATCTTCCTTTATAACATGAAAATGATAAAACACTCTCATTAAAATATTATGCTTGTTCAATATATGCTCAAATTAATTTTACCTTCATACCAATAAAGAAATTCTTCCAGAAAGGAATGTAGAACTAGAATTGAATATCTTTAAAACTACACCTCCTCAATGTTCAGTCGTGTGAGCGGGACATTTATTATTTTATTTATGTAAATACCGCCATTGCACAAATCCTTTCACGTTGGAAATAAATTATCGTGAATTGTTTGATCCCTCACGAGCGAGTTGACATTTTAAATACGGTTGATAGCTCTTATTATGGCGATGGCCGTATATCTTCTCATTAAATTTCTACAGGCGATATTCTCTGGACTTTTAAGGTGCACCGCCTCTACGAAGTTAATGATAGCCTCGATCTTGAGCTGTCTACTTTCACCGTTATTAATGCGAGAGATGTGGAGTGATGGACTGATGGTCCTGTCGAATGTGTTCAACGGAGCAACACGAGCAAGAAGAACTAGCAAGTCGCGCGTTCGGGATCGCTTACTAGAATACTTAGCGCTGTCACCTTTTTCTTCAACTCCTTCGGCTTAAAATAGCCTAATCATTATGTTACCAAGATTAGAAAAATTTGCATGGCTAGTTTGACATTAAAAACGTACAAAATATTTTTCTTTGTCTTTTCATGTCATTTATAAATATTCTTCGCGTTAAATGGAGTTCTAGTTGTTTTAATTTTTTACTCAAGGTTCGTATGCAATTTTGTTTCTTTTTAATAAAATAAGAACGCATCAATACTTAAAAACATAAAAAACATTGTATTAAAATGTTAATCTAGTAACATACTATTTTTTACGATGTTTAATACATTGCTTTAATGTTTGTTGTTGTTTTTTTTAAGATTTGATACACGTATTTTGTTAAAATGAAACACTAAAATGATCATTTGTATGTTTCATTTCTATGTTGTCCTTAACGCATTCTCTCTGCATCCTTAAGTGAATCAATATCAAGCTTTTGGGTACAGACTTACTCGTAAATTCATGTTATCTGCCGATATAAATTGATTCGTATGCTTAAACATGCCATTGACTTGTGTATTTTAAACAAAATGAACCGAATCAGAGCTGTAGTTTTTCCTGTGTATTTCTTGATTGTATAGTATGTATTATGTAGGCATGTATTTGGTGTTTTGTGATGATTGTTCGCATTGCCGGCTAGCTAAAAGTGTCCCCTAGGTCTGGCCAGAGTTTAATTCCCACGCTTGGAGGTAAGAGAGACATGTGGCGAATATGATTGATCACTGTAACTAGCTAACTCCGCCTACCTGAGTTTTTCTTCACGCAGCCACAGAAAATGAAACGATTCTAAAAGCAAACTATTTTTATTTTTGTCTCGAACGGGAATCGAACTCGGGACCAAAAACGTTAATCTAATATGTTGTTCATGAGCAATCCTAGAAGCCTAGTTGTATAGTAATTTCCTTTTACAATAATATTTACTAGCTTGCAATTCGGGGAAAACATTACGATTTGCATCGTAATATGCAATGAATCGATTTACATCGAACACTTCACGTTATTAACAATAACAGTCTTTTATTCACACGATATGCAGAGAAATCGTCACATTTCATAAAGTATGGAATCCAAAACGATAATTAAAAAAGTACAAAATTAATCGGTATAAATAAAATGGTATTGTCTCTCTGTGGTATCAAAATATCTTTTACAAATCTCATGTGCCATATGAAAACCATTTCAATTCTTTTTACGATTTTTCTCTGCCTCTCCGGATAATCTCAGGAACGACTCGGATGATTTTGATGCGGTTTTCACAGAAAGGTATAGTGTGTATCTACTTTTGCTAGTTTTTGTTCAAATTATTATTTTCTATTATGTAAAAAATATAGTTTTTTATACAAATCTAGTTTGATGCCGATCTTAATCCAATTTTGTACACGTGACCTTCAATACAAGTGAAAAGTTATTATGTACGTGATATTTGGTGCAAACTTTTGGTGTGTACTCTTTGAGTGATTCGAGGATTCATGTTTCGAAAACGGCGAGTAAATTGTTCAAAATGAACATAATATACATAATATAATGCATAACATTCTTAAAGCCCATACAATTCCCTATAAAATGCAGTTTGATTCATTTTAATAGCTTTCTCAAAACACAGTTTTGGAATGCAGGCCCGTCTTCTTGCTACCACCTTAAATATACTTGGCTTTTTTAACGTGGCGTCTGAGGGTATTATCTTTAAGATGGAATAAGGTACGTCTTTCTCGGTCCTGCTGCCAGAGGCGCTTAATCTGCAGCACTGCTTGATACGGCCGCGATCATGCGACATCTTGCGGCAGGACTAATAACGACGCAAAAATTGTGCCTTATTCCATCTTGAAGATAATACCCTCAGATGTCACGTTAAAAAACAACTATATAACCGTAGCGAACATAGCAGGCCGGAGCAGGATGGGGCAGGTGACGCAGGAGGTGGGACGAGGCAGGGTGTTCCTGAAGGGGGAGATCGGGCGGGACGGGGAAGGTTCGAGGCAGGGCAGGTCAGGGTAGGTGAGGACGAGAAAGGCAGGATAGGGCGGAGGTACACCCTAAATGAATTAATTACTTTTCTCTAATACTAGATGATTGTGAAAGATAAATACCCGAGAAAGGCAGGGTACTTTATCTAGTTAACAAGATTGTTTAAGCTCTTCGCAGCACAGAGAATATCAATGTACTGCATATTTCATTCTACAGAAGATTTACAATTTTTACTTTCAGTAAAAAGTGGAAAACGAAGTATAAGTTTCTCACAATTAGTTCGCGTAATTTTATACATCTTTTATCCTTTATATTTAGTAGTATTTTGAAGTAAAAGTGTTTCGCGAATTAGGCCATTTCAAAATATACTTTTAAACAAGCTTGCAACAGAAGCGAATCAAAACAATATTTTATCACAATTTACAAGAGTGTCATTAAATTATCTTGATGGTCTATCGTTTTCATAAATATTCCTCCAAAAACACTTATTTCTGATATACAATAGATGGAAGCTAATGTGAACATTATAATTTCCAAATTGTAATGATAGTAATGTACTATAGGCTTGCAGCAGCAGAAAATATCGATGAACAAATCCACACAAAGTAGTTTTTCAAAAAGTAGCATGTACACTCCTCAAGAACAACAAATTAAATACTCTTGGATAACAAAGCAATAAATTAAATATTTTCACAAAAACAGTCTTCACGTGTACTGATATAACTTATTTAAGTATTAAACAGTACGAGAGTTCTATACCACAGGCCGGAAGCTGCATGGATTTTTTTCTTTCTTCAATTTCTGCGCGCATTGGAAATAAGTTATAAATTTATATATAACTTATTATATTATTATATCGGAATATTATATACTTATTATATCGGAATGTATTGTCGAATGTGTTTTATTTGAAGTGAACTAACATGTCTGTGTTTTTTGTTACAGGAAAATCGCTAAACGGCCAAACGCTCCTGGAATTCTCCCACTTCCAAGATCTGGAAGGAGATGCTAGCGGTTCTGAACTGAGAGTTAAAGCAGCTACTTTCTGGGTGCGGGTTGACTTCCGTCCATCAGTCACGCACCCAGATCGTCTTAAATTTAGGGATCGAAACCTAACATTATTTTTATTCAAAGTAAAGCTGCCACCCCTTGAACAACAATATGTTAGTGACAAGGTATGCACTTAACGAGTTTTGCAACTTTATAATTATTGATATTTAATTTAGGTAGTTGTTTAATTTATTATTCCTCCTATAAAATAGTAGCGTGATGTATAGTAGTGTATATAGTGGAAAAGTAAAAAACTGTTTTAAGCATTTTTTTAATATTGTTTACAATAGCTTAATACACTCACATTCAACGCGGGAGTGCACGTAACATGAATTTATTGATCCACGCTCTTGTTATTTGAGATCATTCAACAAATACGTGCGCAAAAATAGTCGTTTCGCTTTCTCGTTACGTAGTGTAAAGATACACTACCTAACGAGAAAACGAAACGAATATTTCGATATTAAACTGCGGGAAAATATGTCCACGATAATCCCAAATCTTCCCCAAAATCTTCCGATTTGTATGTACAAGGACAAAAATTAAAGACGGAAACATTTCTTTTCTAAGAGCGCTGAAGTCATCGTAAATAGGAAGACGGTCTGTCCACCTTGGTTTGTTCTACAAGACATCAACACAAGTTTCTTTGCTTTAGTAAATTTCCGTAGGGTGTAGGCATGATTCAGTACAATACAACTTGTAATATTATTTTTCCTAACCACTATAAATAATACGAGAAAATATGAACTGTTGTATCGCCTCTTGTTTACAACTATTTTATTAAAACAATTTATTTCATAAATAATTAACATGATAAATGATGTTGCTATTCTTATTGAGGCAAATATAAATATGCACGTATTTTTACTTTCTCGTATACATACGTATATACGGAGTAATATACATAGTATAGAGAAGGTTATGTAATAGTGCTGCGGAAAAGCGATTTCGAGATTTCAACAGAAATACGTGTTTTCGGGTCCCCTGATACCGAAAGACTGTTTTTTGTTTCGTTTTTCCAAAGCATCCGTCTGTCTGTCCGTCAGTCCGTCTATGAATACTACTAGCGCCTAAACCACACATACGATATTTTCCAAATTGAAGAAGTCTTTGTCCATCTGGCCCTAGTTGAAGCTTTGAAATTTTGAAAAACATTCTTTAAAATTGAGGGATACTTTACATGAAGCCCCCGAACATTTTCAAAATTTTCTCAAAAACGGCTCCAAATTTTTTCTTTAAATTTCTTGTGAGAATAGAGTAAAATAGACTTACAAAGGTGGCATATGTCCGATTTTCACGGTTAACTCTGAATTTTCAAAAATTTGCCCAAGTTTGAATTTTTCGGCGTCTTTCTACAAATATAAAATTGAAGACAGATTTTTCCTTCAAATAAAATTATTTCCTATAAATAGTTTTTTCATTAAGGTCATGCACATTTTTTGAAAATTTGAGTAGTTTTCGTGCAATAGAGCGTGAAATATTTGCAATTTTAAAAAATTACAAAAACATGATTTTCTCGAAAAACGACTCCAAGTTTTTTCTTTAAAGTTTTGGTAGGAGTAGTACAAAATGCATCCTATCCGTTAACATAAACGACATATTGCTCGATTCTTTAGTTTACAAAAATGTAATTCTCTGACGTCGGTAATTTTTACACTAGATGCAATTTCTTCACATTATTAGATTATGAGTACATGTGCTTTAAATAATGTCAAATAAAATTTCTCAAAAACTGAACAGTTTCCTGTAAAAATGAGTTCCAAATTCCGCATTTTCAGAAACGCTTAAACGCCATTTTCTCAAAAATGGCTCCAAATTTTTTCTTCAAATTTGTTCAATAGATAGTGCGAATGGCACTGTTTAATATGATTATATTCATTTTGATATTGATTCACATGTGATAAAGTTCATTTTGGTGTATTCTTCTGTTTCTCAAAAATTACACAAATGTAATTATTTTGATATATCTCTCACGCCGTTAATATGCACATTTCCATCCATTTGTATATATTATTGCAATTGTGAGTGTAAGTGCTTCAAATGACTTCAAATGAAGTTTTTCGAAAACTCAATAGATTCCTATGAAAAAGAGCTTCAAATTCCGCATTTACAGTTATGCTTAGTCGCCATTTTCTTAAAAATGGCTTCAAAATTTTCAATTAAAATTTCTATTTTGTTCGAGGTTTAACTCTTCTTTAATATTCTTGAAGTCATATTTCGGTTCTATTGAGAAACCGAAAAGTTGAGAAAATGTCAAGAAAATGTACTTTCGGTGATGATAGATGGCAGCTGGATAGAAAATGGAGAAAACCTTAAAGTCAGTCCACACTAAGAACATTAGAAAAAATTGCTACGAGAAAGTCTGTGTCATTCTGTATCACCACTAGTTATGTTATGGTATTATTATTAAAAAGATAAGTGGTCGTCGAAGAAATACGAACACTCTACGGGAGTGAGTGTTGGCTACTTCGTTAGAAAATTGTGATGGGAAATAGAGGAGTAATTGAAATGTGTATGTACACTACAAAACATGTCTTATCGGAAGATATTTTTGTAGAATAGTCGCGAAAAGTGTCACAAAAACACGTTTCGCAGAGAAAAATTATGAATATAAGGTTGAATATTTTACTGATATTATCTTTTGTAATAATGTCAATGTAAAGGGGGAAAATAATTCTGTCAGTGTAAAGGCGCTCGGCGTATGGCTAGCACATATGAACAGAGGCTTATGTTCGACCATCGCCATCCATGTGGAATTTGCGCAGTGGTTGCCAAAGGAGCTGTCGGGTGCATTTCTGTGACTTCTCTCGTCTCCCCTGCCTCTCATTCTATCGCTGCTACCTAATCTTTCACTTCATTGATATCACTTTCATTAGATCTTCAATCAAGGCCCCAATGCCCTCAGCAGTCTCATCTCAAATTTGGTGCCGTTTATGAGAATATATTGTTCACGTTTTACTTTTTATTTTTAACTTTTCAGTATTTCTCATGAAAATCACGCGAAAACTACTCATATTTTAAAAATGTACATGACAAAATTTATTATTCAAAAATAAATATTTAAATTTCATTTTTTTAAATCTCTATCTTCTATAATATACCTCCAGGAGGGACGTCCAGAGGGTACATCCAATATTATAAACTATAATATTTTTGGTCTTTGATTTTTAAAGGCAGAGCATTTTTCATATTAATATTTATTACATAATACATTCACGACGTTTCGGAAATTATTTGTTTCCATCGTCAGACATTACTGAAATAAATAAATATTATTTATTTATAATATTTATTATATTAAATATATGATAATATTTATAATATTAAATAAATATTATTTATTTACTTCAATTATGCCTGTTGATGGAAACAAGTAATTTTCGAAACGTTGCGCTATGTATTACGTAATAAAAATTAATATGAAAAATGTTCTGTCTTTAAAAATCAAGGACCAAAAATATTATTGTATATTGAAAAAATACAGACAGAAAAACAAATTTTAATACAACATTGTAAACATTATAATTTTTCGAAATTGGTGGTTCGATGGTTCAATGAAAATGGTACCTCTGGCAATTATATGAGCCCTCTTAGCTCTATCCCAACAAAAGTTTATTTTAATATGTTGAGAAGTTTTGAGAAAATTTCAAAATTGTTCTATAAAATTCTTATATAGTATCCTAAAAAAAATTAAAAGGTCCATTTCAAATTCACTGGTTTCGAGTACTGTCTCAATAATCGGGCAATATCCATTTTGGAGAAAATCCTGAAAACAGTTTTCCCACCAGTGTTTTACACAGACGTACAGACACACATAGAGACAACTTAAACGGGCGTCTTAAGAAACACCAATTTTTCGGCATTAAAGACTGACAGAACGTCCAATAGGACTACACTACATATATGAGAAAGTAATTTACGCCTCATGTATGAACATGAAGAAAAATCCACTTTTCGGTATCAAGGATCCACATGACATGCTTTACTATCGAAAACAGTACTTTTTCCTACAGCATTACATAACTTTCTCTTCAGTATACGGGCAAGATAAAATGAATATTAAGGGTGAAACTCACTAGCGCAATTTATAAATATTTAGGGGTTGCTAACAGCGAATTATTGAATTGTTGTGCGAAAAACTACTTACATGTAAACGATTTATATCTTACTAATTTACATTCTAAATCCAATGAAAAATTGCTTAAAATAAGAGAATAATTTATGATATTTAGTATGTAAACGAACAAATCGGATACTTCCAAAATGTTTAATAGTTAAATTATTTGCTTATTACTTAATACCTAAAATTTGGTTTTTTATTTTATCTTTAAAATCCTGTTTACTTGCAAGAGCATATAGTATGAGAATCATATAGTATGAGAATTAGCGGTATTTTATGTTTTATTCGCAAATAAATTTTAATTTTGCGAATTAAATGTGATATTTAAAAATAATTCTTTATTGTAAAGGATATCTTGTATAAAGTAAGCAAATTTGCTAAAAATAAGCTAAAATTGTGTAAATATGTAGACGTGCAAATTTATATTTTCCGCGATGAAAAAACTAATTTAACTAATATCGATGTGAACGTGCATCAGTAGTCGTTACCATGTTGAACTAATCCGAAGTTGCGGGTTCAAACGCGGCCCGAGTCGAATAATTTTTGTGCTGGAAAAAAATACGAGACGAAGGTACTTGTGATGCACAAAACCAATGTACTACAATAACGGTACTTTCTCGCATTATTTGTAAAATTGACAATTTTAATAAATAAATAAATAATAAACAAATTAATTAATTTTCGAAAATTCGGAGAGTTCAACGAAAATCACACCTCCTACACTTTTGTAAGCGTACTTTGCTCAATTCCACAAAAACTTGGAGAAAAAATTAGGAGACGTTTTTTAGAAAATATTTGTTTTTAATTACCTTTACTTTAAGCAAAAATTACACGAATACTACTCATTAACTACATTTTATTGTAAAAAATCACTGGGAAAAATCAATACTGTAGTTTTGCAATGTCCTTCAATTTCCGAAAACACACAGAGATCGCAGAAAATGGGACCTGTGCTATGAGCGTACTTCCCTCTTTTCGAGCAAAATATGAAGAAAAAAAAATTTGGAACTGTTTTTGAAACAAATAATAGTTTACAAATTGGATATATTCCACTTTATATATATATATATATATATATATATATATATATATATATATATATATATATATATATATATATGAAGAATAGATTTCATTAAGGAAAAGGAAAAAATTTCTATCTTTAGTATTGTAGTTGTAGCAAGACGCCGAAAAAAATGAACATTTGCATTTTTCGAAAATTCGGAGTTTAACGAAAATTAGATGTTCCATTTTTTAAGCGACCTTTGCTGTATCAGGGGAAAGATTTAATAAAAAATTTGGGTCTATTTTCGAGAAAATTTTGGAAATGTTATTAAGGCTTCATGTAAAATGACCCCCAAAATCAAATTATCTGTTTCAAATTCGCAGGGCCTTGAGTTCTGCCAGATATTCAGTGAATATAAATTTTGAAGTTTGAACGGTTTAGTGGCTAGCGTTGACCATAGACGAACGGACAACCTGTCGGTCTGACTGACACAGACTAGATAGAGAAATAGGCCTACTGACGCGAACTAAACAGACAGAAAGGCAGACACAGACTAGACAGATAGAAAGACAGGCATGCAAACAGACGTTTTGCCGAAAAACAATTGTTTGGTATCAAGTACCCACAGAACGTGGATTCTGACTACACTTGTTGGAGGATAAATTTGCTACTTGTAGGAACAAGATCAATCCAATTTGACGATATCAGTGCCTCGCAATTAGAGTTTTTGTGACGAACAATGGCCACTCTCCGCTGCAATACTTTATCTTTTCTACGTAAGTACATTGCGAAGAGAAAGTGAAATGGCATAATAAGATCTCTCTAATATCATTTTGACATTTTCTGCAGAATTAAACTCTCTGTTGAGTCGAAAACACAAGATCTCGCATTCTACCGACCAGAAAATTCGGATTGTATTGACTGAGGCCGACATCTGGCGGAGAAAGTGAGTTACTCCCGAGCATTTCAAGGGACGCTGGCAAGCCACGCGTGCCCCAAAGGTCCCCTAGATGTGAGAAAGAAATTAAAAATTGTCTCAGCCTACTCTATATGTTTTTTAACAAAATTGTAATGGTTTTCTAAGCTTAATAAAAACAGACACTAAAATATTTTTTAACAATTTATTCCTTTTTTTAACGCTTCGACCCAATTTGGGGTCTTTATCAAAAATCTATTGTCCACGTTTATTGAAAAAACATCATAAACAATCAGTTAGCATATTAGTAAAAATTTTAAACAATTTATTTTAAATATTAATTTAAACAAAATATTTTTTCAGAATAATTATAAGTGCATGCACATTAACTTCAAATTATAAATAATTTGAAGTAATAGTGTGCGAGGAATTGCAATTAAATTATAAGGAACTACCTAGGGATAATCTGGCATTAGAATGCTGTTCTTGTTCTGTTTTGGGGAGGGTGTCTGTTGCAATCAGAGTGTGAAATCTGTTGTACGTAATATAAAGGCTACACGTATTCGAATATGAATGCTAAACAGTAGACAAATTTTTGTCTTATTATGTATAGCAGTTAGCACACTATAAAATATTGCACAAATAAGTGTATAGCACACACATGGAATGTACAGTTAATGTTGGATTGAATTGATGGATTGAATTGATTGTTGGATTGATCTATTGGAAAATTTACAAGTGTGCCTCTGTGGCTACCTCACTCTAGCAACTTGAAGTGTGTTTTTTAGAATTGGTTTAAACCTGTTTTCTTATTTAATTTTTTACTCCATGACAAGTTGTTGAACTTGATTTTTTTTGGGGGGGGCGCTAGTTGGTTTTAAATTTTTATTTTGTGGCACTATCATTCATATATATGTTTTTAATCTGAAAAATTATTCCTCTTCTCTAGAATGAAAATTAAATCATGTTAACTCTGAGAGAAAAAGTCTTCAGATTACTCAAAATATTGGCCCCTCTTTAAAGAGTATTTATTTGAAATGAGAGATGGGATTACTGTAGTATTGCATGCTTGTTATAATTCTACATCAAATTTTTGCATATTTTAAAGTAATTGTAAGTGATAGATTTATTGAACTAAAAATAAAATTGAATAACTTAAATCATTTGTTGTCATTGAGCTAAGTTTTTACTGTTATTGTGTTTAAATTACACATTTTAAAATTCAAAATTAGACATTAAAACAAAGAACTTGTTTTGTAAACTTTTTCACTTATTTTATGTATACTACTGGACACTGGTTTGCATATTAAAAGTAATAGAGTACAATAAGCCCTCTTTAACATTAATTCCCAGGGAGTGAAATAATCAAATTTTGTGTTATTAAAATTCATGTTATTTGAGTTTTATAAATGTCCGTATTACCGTAATCCTTTGCCAGGACCCAAGTTTTGTTTGGGTTATGGCAAAATTTGTGTTAAGTGAGTTGATGCTAATGAGGGTTTACTGTATTATGTTTTGCAAACCTCTGATGTGTACAATTTCTTATTGCCTCTATCATTCATTACTATTGCATATTTCCCAGCAGGAGTTTGATGACTATACAGAAATGGCAGCTTCCCTTCCTGTCGCTTTTTCTGCTTTGGGTTGGCAGAAATTTGATCTCACGTCAACTGTGCGAGAATGGTATGCTTCTGGGGCTGCTGCTCGAGAACGATTACGTCTCCTTGTGGATTGTTCCGGATGCAGTGACAAAGTTGAAGCTATCCTTTTTGGTAAAACACCAGTATCTTCATCAAGAGCAGGTCAATCAAGAGACCAACAATTAAATCAGCTTAATTCTTTTGAGTCAGAAGGAGGATTTAATTACGACAACCCGAAAGGAAACAGAGACTCACAAAGACCCTTTTTAGTTGTACATACTGATTCCATAGCTACAAAACGAGTGCGTCGCAGAGCATTGGATTGTGTTGGAGACACTGTTGGTCAATGTTGCAAACAAAAATTTTATGTCAACTTCACACACCTAGGCTGGGATGACTGGATTATTGCACCCCGTGGATATTATGCTAATTACTGCCAAGGTGATTGTGGAGGAGTTCACAGAACGCCTGACACTTACCAAAATTACCACACCCATGTTATGGAGGAAATTCGGAAAGTAGACCCATTGTCTGGCATGCAACCTTGTTGTGCACCATTGAAATTCTCATCAATGTCTCTTATCTATTTTAGTCCTGATAGTAATATTATAAAACGAGACTTGCCTAAAATGGTTGTTGATGAATGTGGATGTCCTTGAAGTGTCATATCATTGGCAACCAATTTTATTCCATTTCTTATGCATGGCTATTTTCAACATTTCTCAAAGTAAACAAAATTATTTACCTTGGAAACATTAAGAGTAAATTATTCAGTTATGTGATGACTGTCAAAAAATTCAGCCAGTGCAAAGAAATGATTAACAAATCAATGTATAAATCCAAGGAGTTAAATAGACTGACACAAAAGTGCCTCTGATTGGCTAAATCCAGTGGCATAGTCTAGATAGAAACAAAAATAAATTCTTTATCACATTCTCTACATTTCAAAGAAAAATGATCCATTAGATGTTATATTGCTTGTTTCATTATATAAGTTGAGACATGTTTCTCCAGAAGAAATATTTAATACTATAAAGTTCCTTGGATGGCACTTGTTTTCTACATGCTCAAATGATGTATCATAAACATGAGAAAGGCTTAATTTATCAGTTGTTATTTTAATCCTATCTTATAAATTTTGAAATGAACCAATATATTTGTGATATTTTTGCCAGCTTGTATATTTCGTCAATAGTGTCATACAACGTATTTTGTGGCCACTCAGATTCTTTGATCCTATCTTGATACACCTTTTCATCATGTAGCTAGGATGTACTATGGAAATTTAGCTTAATAAAAGTGTTTATTTTTAAAACTTTTGTGATATAACACATGTGATCATGTACTGTCCAACTCTTTATTAAAAATATTCAAATGAACATATAAATTTGCAGTGAATACACACAGAAAGGCTGGTCGTGAATACAGTTGCTTGGTTCTAACACTCCAGATATACATACTTAGGGAGAGAAAAGTCACTTAAATCATATTTATTTCAATTGATAAAAAGCTGTAAGTCTGTTTCTGTATAAACCTGTGTGATGATAATGGTATATGTGCTCAGGTTAAGGTTGGTGTTGATCAGTATTACACTTGATGTGTCTGTGTTTATCTTCACATTTGCTCTTCATTGTCATGTTTAAAATGTTATAATACATTTGTGTAAATGTGTCTCAGAAATAAACATTCCGAATTGCAGGGCACCTCCAGAACATCAAACGTGTACTGACATGTAGGTTGCAAATGCAAAATGTGACACTATAACAATTGCTGTCTTATATTACTGTCTCATGATTAGCACTTGTTATATACTTTCAACCACAGGAATATCAGATATTTTTCTCATCTGATATATTCTCATTTATGGAGAATTTATATAAAGGACATGTGCAACTACATAATAGGTAGAATATATTTAATAGAAACACCTGCACTTCAAGTATCAGAAGCACCAGTATTGAGGGTTTTATTGGTGCAATGGATATTACTACCTTAATGGCTCTTGAAAATAAATGGGTAGTAATGCAATCTATTTCCTTATCTTCTATTGAAGAAAATTTGGGAAGTTTTTGTTTGAATTCAGTTTGAAGATGTTTGATGATTCTTAAATCATGGGAGAGATGTAACTCTCTAACATCTTCATTGTTACCTTCATATTGTGACTATTGACATGTCATCTATGTGTTGTCTCAGTCTCATTATATTGTTTGATGTTCTGAAGCTGTGACATGATATTCCAAAGTTTTAGCAAATTCACTAATTATTGTTTCCATTTAAAAATATGAGATTGCAAACATTCTGTATTTATACAATTATACTCTCCTTTGACAATTCTTTTTCTCAATAGATGGTAAGTCAGCATATCCAAAATATTGCTGATCAAAATATGATGAACGTGCAGAGTTAACATAACTACATATGAAAAATATGACTTCATTTATTTTTGCCATGAAGCAAAATTAGTAAATTAACTCTATTCTTCATTTTCTCTTTAATTGTAAAAGACATGTAAATAGTGTTGAGGAATGTAGAGCCTCTAATTTTAGATTCTTTTACATTTACTGACTTGCTCTTATCACCAAACATGAAGGAGAAATGAATAATAAAAGTAAAGTGAGAGTACATAATGCATTTAAATAATTGATTTGCATTCATCTAAGAACTAAATGTTCTGAATCACAATTTTATTGAAAGAAAATGTATTTTCTTGAATATGTCAAAATATTTGAATAGGATTTGAACAATGAATTTGAAATTACAAACGATAACCAAATTAGGAAAAGCATTTTACATTATTTAATTGAGACTTTTAAATAAATCTGTATTTAGTAAGAATGAATTGCTTAATTTCTAGTAAATTCCAAGTTCATTTCTATTTCAATGCAAAATATCTATAAAGTGTGATAAAATTTATGTATTTTTTTCACAGTTATTTTTATTAAAAAGAGTTTCCTAGATGTTCACTGCCGTTGTTGTGCAAGTGTCACCTGACGTACTTAAAGAGAGGCTCTTGGTCCTTGACATTTTGCCTATGCAAATTGCAATGTACATTTATACTTACAAAATATGTTAACAGCTCCTTGTATTCTGAAATGTTTCTTTAAAATTGGTAAGTTTTGTGTATTGGAAAAAATATTTTCTCCATTCAGTTTCTTTTGTTGATTCTGTTATTAATGTGTGGATGTACATGTGGAAGAATGAATACAAGAAGTAGCAACAAAATGGTATGAGTGTACAAATAAAATAGTTTTTGAGAAAATGTATTTATAAGCAACTGCATGTGAGACAATGGATTCATGTATGTATGCAAAAGTTAAAAGCAATGAATTAAACTCTTACGAATTGACTCATTGAAATTGGTGATAAATCGTATAAACAAGTTATCCTGTTTCACACTGAAGAAATGCCTCATCAACAATGCCAGTTCTCTACTGGCATTAAAGATTCTCATCTATGGTTGTATAAATATGTTGGTAAAGACATCAACAATCTACTTCTTGAAAAGAACTCAACAGTTAACATTCCCAAGACTATGAGATTAATTCATTGTATTGCACCTTCTTTTCACATGAACGTTATTTAATTTACAGAGATTTAAAAAAAGGGTTATTAGTTTCTAAAACAGATCTATTAAATATTTGAAAAAGAAAATGTTATTTCACAAACTAATGAAGATATAAGAAGAAATTCAGAATTGAAAGTATCTCCATATTTTATAATAAAACAAAATATGATGAAAAGTCCCATCAAAATAAAAAATTATATTTTAAATTTTACAAATGTAGTTGTTATGATCTCTTGCTTGAATCATAGTACATAGTTATTTCTCATTATCTAATATAGTTATTTGTAGTATTCATAAACAATTAAAGTATGAATAATGATAAATAATTATAATTTCCAATTACATATAATTTCAAACGCTCTTTCTTTTAACAATGTAAAGGGACCAATGGATTTTGATCTCCTTGAAGGAGAATTATATTAATTCCCCACAGAAAAAATATTTTAAAGACATACTACGTATCTTTTTTCACAAAGTCACCTGAGAAGCATTTGTGGATAAAATAAGTTACCTTATCAAAATTTAATCAAAATTGTTTCTTACTAGTGCTATCAATTGACTTTGTACATAAAGATGCAATAACTACAAAAAATAATTATTTGAGAAATCGCACATGTTAATTTAAATAACTAAACTCTCCGCTGTCTTTACCATCAACTATAGTTACAGTCTTCTATTACTCTTTTATGAATTAAAACTGGCTCAACATTGTGCTAAACTATAGAAAATTAAGCAATTTATAATTATACTTATCTATCAAGAAATTCATTCTTATAATGATATGTCGCTCAAGATCATGTCACTGTGCATGCAATGTCATTTATTCAGGTTTATACCAAGAATGAACCTAAACATCTGGAGGTGGTTGTCAGTTGCTTCTGTGATATAAAAATATTCATATTTACAGTGATAATTCCAAGTAATTTTAATGTCTGAAATACATTTTGTCTCTGAAATAAGTGTATTATGAAAACTAAGAGTCCTTCATAAATATGTATAATTTGACCAGTTTAATAGTATATTAAACCCACCATAGATTCCATGGAATCCATCCATGTAAAGTTTGTAGGAAGAGTAGGTATTTATTTTATTGAGAGATGAGAGTAAATAACTGATTCATAGAATGATATTAGCTCTGGCATAAAGGAGTTGCAAGTGGTGTGGGAACAAATCTGGCAGAAATTATGATAATAGAGATATTTACTTAAAGCTTGTACAGAAATAGGATTTGAAAATATTTTAATTTAACTTCACTAAATACAATTTTAAGATTTGTCACACACCAAACCGAAGATTGGTGGTTATGCAGTAATTATTTTATTATATTTTAATGTAATGTCTTATTCAATCTTTAATTGAAGTATGAAGTTCATCTTATGGGTTTCATTTTTAATATATACTTGTCATTTAAATAGTGTTTGATAATGGGCAAAACCTTATTAATAGTATTTGAATATGCTGACAAGTGCATGGCATTATATGATTTGAGTTACTGAAAACACAACCATAAATTTAATAATATGCAATTGCTACTTTCACTTCAATAGTGTGATGAATTCTTTGAAGTATTTATGTTCAGTTTTTTCACTCAATATACTGGCCTGTCATATTGACATGTCAATTTTCATATATCCAAATACTTTCCTTCAGATATCCATTTTAGAATGCGTATATCTGTTTGAGGGAGAGAGAGAGACAGATAAATATTCACTTTTTAACATCTATTAATAGGTACCAATCATGTCACCCTCACATTTAAAAACTAGACTCTGGAATAGGAATGATAAAAGTTCTTGCTCCAGAACCAAATTTTTGTTTTATCTTAAATGGTTTTTCAGACCAACGTATTAAATCAAACTCAGTAGTGCAGATAATATATATTATATAATAAATCCATTTACTTAGCAGTTTTAAACTAATCTGCCCAATTGTGAATTAATTTATTGAAATGAATATTATGAAATATAAATTTAATCCGTAAGATCATATGATGATCTGAAAACAGGAATAAGTAAGTTAGTGTTACATTGAAAATCTTCATATTTCATAGTTACTCTAAGACTCCTTGGTGTTTTAGCATATGTATTACATGCTTCAATATTTTTCTTTGTCTTGAGCTATTGTCACATTGTTATGCAACGCATTTAAAGTGAAAATATTGTCATTATTTGTACATCATAAATATTATTCTAAGATTACAATCAATTCTTCAATGAGAAGAACCCAAGTTGAACATCCTAATGTTGGAATAAGATGCTAGGGTTTAACTAGCAATGTTATATTTCCAGCATATCTTAATGATATGGCTCAACATAAATGCTGCTTTTGATGCTAGAACAAACAAACATTCCAAGACCACAGTTCACAAGAAGATATTTTCTTCACATTTGATGTTGAAAGCTCTTTATGGCTAGATAAATGCTATAATTTGAATCTGTAATTCTTTGGTAATATTCAAAAGCAGCATATTTACTCCTATATTTATTGAATGGTCTTATAGAAAGCTATGCAATCATAATCATTGCCAAACACATTCTTTTTAATGAATACTTTTTTTCAGCATCTCTAGTAATCAATTTATAGACTGGTATATGTGAAACATTGTAAAATATTTAATGATCTTTATTTGCAGATATTCTCACTAAACATATACAAAAATGTTAACTTTGCCTGCAACAAATTGTTTTGTATACATACTTATATTTACAGTTATAGAGATGTACACTATATAATGCTTAGCAATAAGAATTGTGGATGTTTCATTGTTATTTTAAAAAGTTTATTAATGTTAGACATAGATTGCTGTTTTTGTTTGTATACAGTGTAAAGGTGAATCATATGGAAAAAAGCCAGATTAATTTGAATTCTTAAAGCACAAAAAGTTAATTTTCTTATTGTGAAATGCATGTTGCATAATAACATCTCATAATACAGGATATTAGGAAGATAAATTCGATAATAGTATAAAATATGATAAAACATTGTTCTCAAGGACCTCATCTTTCAAGAATTCTTGTCTGATATCAAATGCTATTTTCACTCCTTTTTAAAGAATTTGATTGTTTAGAGATGTATGTATGTATGATTAATTCAAAAGTGGTTCATTTCCATATGAGAGACCAAATTTTGTTGTTGTATGTGACACATAATACCACATTTCGTGTTTACTTTCCTTGCACAAATGTCAGAACACAATTGTTAATTACATTGTGTCGTACTTTAAGGCTTTATTAACATATGGCAAATTTATCCTGTACTGCTGCTTTCATCATAACTGCCAACAAATAATTATAAAGATGTGTTATTGAAAGTATTATGATCTAAACACTGAAGAAAATGGATTCACACTAAGTATCAATAATAAAATGAGACTAGATTTGAAACTTTTATTTTGATTTACTTCACTGCTGCAAAAAAAATGATTACTTTGATAAAAAATGGAAGTCCATCCAAGGACACCACATTTGATTTCAAATGGGTGACTGAAAAATGTAGCTGAAAATCATAGAAATGGTTTCCAATAGATTCAAAGGTACTACTTTTCTATAAGAGTACTTTATTTTAAATGTCATGTTCACAACTGTTGAAAGCAAAGTTCTTTAAACTATTATAAACATAGTCCATTTTAAACATGCTCTAATTAACATATATTTTCAGCTAAGTGTGTGATTTAAAGAAAACAACAAGTTTGAAATGTACCATATTAGATATTTGAAACTTTGATGAAACAATGATACACAGATTATTAAGAAGTAAATTTTCATAATGTTACTCATTCCAAATTTTGATATTAACATATTAATGAATGAATTTGTTTGATTTCTATAAATGAAATTATTTACTCCATAGTGTGATTCCTACTAGTCAATTTATTGTGCAATATACAATAAAATTTACTTACAAATTGTGTATGATGTGTTTTGACTTATTACTGTAAACAATACTATGTTATGTTAGGTAGGTATAAATATACCAGAACCAGAAGTGTCCCACCATTAGTGCAGAAATCAATTTCTCCAGTGAGTGGAATCCAGTTATTGATATTCTTATTTCATTTGTGTGTTAACAAATGTCATAGTGAAATAAATTAGCCTCCAGAAAACCTTATAATTATTTGAAGACTTAGATTAAGAAAGTAATATGCACTTGTACCCTATTTACTTTTTTTCTTTTTCCTTCCACAGAAAATATTTGGTTTGTATAAAATATCTATAGTGAAAATTGGAGAATTAAATTTGTAATGCAGCTCATGTGTGAATGCTTTTAAGTTGCAATGACTAAGTCACAGGATACATACATAACAAAAATATACAATGATACTAATACTAATATTAACATGACAAAATAATAACAAAGATGATGATATTACTTTACAAACTATCAATAAGAAATTATGTCACTAGCAAAAACTTTTGACTTTTTGGTAAGGTAAAAATAAAAGAAATACAACAAATAAATTTGTGTATGGGGAACAAAAATCAAAAAGGAATGAATCAGTATTTGCAAATACTTTTACTTTTTATCAGAGGAAACCTAGATCCTAAGTAACTCTTGGCAGGCAAATATATTTTTTTCTTACTATAATTTGAAGTACTAAGTTTTCACATTACCAGAAAACTTTATCTTTAGAACTCTTTCACAGATAAGAGACAAGAAAATTTTTAGTTTCCTTGAACAAAATAAATAGAACATTTCATTCAGAGACAATAGAAATTTGGTAATAAACAGACATTTTTACAACGCATAGATTTAATTAGACCTATAATACAGTTATTGGTATTACACTGGCAGTACGTAATAAGATGCTTCATCTCTCCACCAATAATTACTTACTAAAGAACAACATAATTACAATATATTTAAATTTTTTATCTTACTGATTAAAATAATTAATATGATCTTTGTGAAAATTCAGTGTTTCCTTTTTAAATTATTTCAATAATTTGAAATTTTAGTCTCATCCTAGGTTTTTTGTTATTCAAGAAGTTTTATTCGTATATTGAATTTACCACATTAGTTCACACATTTACTTTAGTACAAATTATTAATTTTCGTATTAGAATTTTAAGAAATATTTTAGGAAAAATATTGGATTATTTAATTTAGAAAATTTCTATGCAACAATGATGAAATAGAACTTTATTATCATCCTGTAGATGCAGACATTCATAATGGATTTGCAATTTGCAACTAAGAAATCAACAAATGTTGTTGTAAAATGATGAAAACTATAGGAGAGCTTCTAAAAGTAGCATATTAAAAGCAGTAAAAAAATGCTTGAATGCAGATTTTTTTAATGCATCAAATGTCAACCCTGATGTTTTCCCTAAACAAAAAATGTTGGTTAACATATGAGAATGAAGCCTAATTGTCATATCTCAAAGCACAAAACAAAGTTTGCCTCATGCAATACTAAATATTGGCATCACAAGAAAATTACATTCTAAATTTAAACTATTCAACTCTTTATTGAAAAAGATTCTCTAATTTCTTGATATTATCTACATGGTTAAGCATCTCTGATGCTTATGCTCTGATGCAATGTAACCATGTAACCATGTAGACATTGTATATAAACATTTATTCTTCCTTAGGGAATAAATTAGGGCATACTTCTTCCTTATTCTTTTATTTAATAAACACTTTTTATAGTGGACATTATTTACGCATATATATTTTTATTGCTTCTGTCTGAGAGGCTTTTGAGTCTCATAAAGATGGCTTGTATTTTCTGGTCAACGTATATTTAAGAAAAGATAATCAAAAGTATAAAAATGTATTTAGTAATTTTGGGGGTGTACCTTAAGTAATGAGTTTATTTTAAATAAAGGCATTGAAAATTTACATTTAAAGATTAGTAATAAAACTGCGTAGTACTACGCCTACATCTCCCTAAATATAAATTTGGATAGAAGTATATTACAAGATTACAAAATAAACCACATGTTCATCATGTTTTGTGTATTTTCCAAACATGATCCTGTATTTTGTAACTAACTTAAATCATTATCACCAGAGTTAATCAGTAATATAAGACATAAAGAAAAAGAACTCTGTCTCTCCTAATTAAAGTGAAAGTGGCTAGTTCAACCCTCTGAAAAATGGTTTCAATACAGTTCTGCATTTCACATAGGCAATTGCATTGAAAATGAACAATACGCAATTGGCTGAAGTTAGGGACACAAAGTTCTGGGTGTCTCAGTTCAATCAAATCTCAAATGGAATACCAATATAAACTAGTAGAAAGGAATCGAACACCAAATTAAAATTCATTATGTTACACATTCAGAATTCTTGCAAAGACTCTAACTGGATAAGGACGGGTTTCCGGCCTTATTTGGCAATTCAGATCAGATTTTTCCCACATGTTTGGATGTAGAAAATAATATTGTTTCCAAAATATGAGGCTAAAATATCCGCATGGTAAGTACTCACAGCGAAAAAATAGTTTTTTCATGTTTAAATTAAGAAAATGATAATTTTATGGCATTTATTTTATTTCTTTGCTTCTGATATGAAATTTGCCATAATAATAGGTAAAAATAATTGACTTGTAGATGCCATTCAATTCATAAATAGAGTAATAAATTGATTAAAATTTTGTTTTCTATAAAAATGTTAATCCAAAATTTCTTTTTTTTATAAAAATTCACCTAGTGCATAAACTTCCTGAAGGAGTTTCAGATAGTGCTACTTATAAATTGTAGACAATTTCATATGCTTTTGAGTGCTCAAACCGTTAAATGTCTAGGATTTGATTTATGACCGGGCAGGCCGATTTTGTAACCATGCTTTTTTTTACGATTTTTATGATTAAATAATATATGTTTTAATATGTTTATAAAATATGTAATATTGTCAAAAGTGATAAAAAATAATAGATAATGTGTTAGTAGTGTTGGAAATCTTTATTATACATCGAATAATATTTTGTTTGTTATTTTCATAATATTAAGTTTATAATATTTTTTATGTTCAGTGGTGTATTACTGTCTGTTTCGTTAAAATAGTCCTACTCCATTACAAACGCCACTATTTGTTCTCCAATACATTTACACAATGGTACTTAAAACTTGGCACCTTACCTTCAGTGAGCACTTGAAATGTCTCTCCCCATGTTTGACGTAAAATTTTGTCACTGCGTCATGTCGTTGCTTATATTCAGAGCAAGAGAAATGGGTGCAACTCGAAACAATATGTTGGTCTGATTTTATTGATGGGCAACCGCATCGAGAGTACTCAATCTGCACATTCTCATCTTTAAAAATTAGCTTCAAAAAGCTTTATGTATGGATAACTTGGTTCTGAATGGGTTACATAAAATCTTCAGTTCCTGAGATCTGTCCTGATATGAGTCAGATGTTCGATACTTTCATGTCGACATGCGCTTGACTCATCTCATGTTGCACTCACTTCATGCCCCGCAGAGGGAGGATCGCGGCCACGTACGTGGTCACGACTCTGGTGGAGAGTTGTAGACTACCACCCGCACCCTAAGTTTCACGGTGCAACGCACATCGTTAGCGTCAAGGTGGAGGCAATGAGAAGGCACATGCTAAACCTCGTGTTGCCGGGCTCGCCCGGTAACCCGCCAGTTGGGTCAATGGCGCCTACTCTTAGGCTGGATTGGGCCAAGGGACGGTCGAAGGATCCCACATATAGAAGTCCAGACAGGAAACACGGACATCCCCGTCGGGTAGCCTTCGTCCTGGCGATACTCAGGACAATAGCCTCCTGGCGGAGGCAGTGAGGAGACGGGAAGGGGGCCCCGAGCCGCCCAGGCCTTAGTTTGGGTGGCCTCCTGATGGGCTCTCGGTTTCGTCGTGGCAGTGGCCCGATACTCTAGGCAAGGAGGAGGGACTTGTTCCCAGCGCATGTGAGTAGCGCATTGTTTGGACTGCGGTATAGCCTGGATAGCTAGCAGCTCTGACCTCGTAGGGCGGTCCCACCCAGGCATTGATTGGGGAGGTTGCCGTGAGGGCAAACTGCGTTCCGACAGGATCCGGATACCAGCCTATCGGCGTACTTGTGTGGCGGAGGGGGTGAGTATAAAATCGAAAAGCTTAGGTGCCCACCCCGGGGATTTATCCCCCTGGTAGAACAAGTAGATGTGTGAGATGGTAGCCCAAGCAGGGTCAAGACCTCATGCGGATATAACCCTTGAAAGAATTTCGTCATCCATGAATCCAGCTTTTGCGATCACTGCATGTGAAGTCAGCAACCTCTTGTCGTGATCAGTCTAAAAGTATAACTGGCGTGGGTGGCTCAAAGTATAAACTGGTGTTTCTTCAGTGCCTCTAATCGCTAGGTCTTAGGGTTCAGGTCCCGACGGTAGCAGGAGTTTCGACACTAACTAGATAGCTAGGTCGAATTCAGCCGCTGTGTAGAGGAGAATTCTAGCGACCGGTTGCTCTGATCGGTAGTTTTCCGTGGTATCTTCGATCAAAACTAGGTGAATGCCGCAGCAAAACCCTAACAAACGGGTCACGGACTGTGCGCGATTTGTGCTTCCTCTGTATGTAAGCATAATAATATGTGTTGCCAACCAAAGTTCCCAGACACTAACATTTTGGCTACATAATTGTAAGTTCCTTTCTATACCTCATAAATTGTTATTACAAGGTAGATAAATTTAGTAAAGGATTTGAGAACTTTTATCTTGTGATCACAGATAGAATGTTTTCCTCTTAGTCAATTCCAGAAGAGACCTTCAGTCTGTTGAGGTAAGTCAGTACATACACTTTACATTACGTTTGCAACAGAATTTGATGTGTCAACTACTGGAAGTTGAAAGGTTTCAGTACACTTTAGCTAGTAAGACAAGTAGAGAAAGACCAAAAATTTAAAAGTGGAAATGCTAGCAGTTAGGATGTAAATAGAGTGGCATCTGAGCTCCATTCCCCCTTGCTCTTGTACCAATATCACTTTCTTTGCCTACTCCACTTTCATTGTGTTTGCAAGACAGAAAAGACAACATTCAAATACATGAATTACAAAACATTTCATATTTTTGTTCCCATTAACTTGCCCAGCTGTGAGTTTCTGAAGCAATTGTTTTATTTATAAGTATAATACATTCACTGAAATATTTTATGAATTTTATTACTAAAACCAGTTTTATTTGATTCACATCAATTTGTGTATGACTTGTACAATTTATGCTTAAGCTTAAAATCAACAATTTCAATGAATTATAAAATAATATACAATGTGAATGATTCTATATTCAAGCCGACCATACCTTTTTAAACAAAAAAGCTAGTTTGATCACTTTTTAATTTCACCTTATTTTGAATATGTAGTTCCGCCTTATTTTAAATTCTTTGAAAATAATGCTGATTATTATAAATGCCATTACCTAACAGCATAATACTTCAAGCCATCATACATAATGAATTATATCTACTTCTAAATTAATTTAACATCAATGAAATGCTTTAGTAACCATCTAATTTACTCGATTTCCTTATTTTATTATTTATAAAAAATTATACTCTTTATATATTGATATTTTTAACTTAATAATTAAATGTTTAGAGAAAAATACAATCAATCAACCTCCTTTTCCCACTAGCAAGACACCAATTTTCAACATTTTTCAACTTCTTTTCATCCAATCTTTACTTAATTTTAATTTACATTCAAAGATATTTATAAACTTCCAGCAAATGAAAAAAAAAAAAAGAAAGAAAAAAGATAAATACATTGAATCTGAACACTATCTACTCTAAAATAAGAGAGTAGAATATTCAAATTTGATGGCGTTTTCACTAACAAGCTTAAAAATACCAATTACAGTAAATAACTTGCATTAAAGAAGCAATACAAGATAATTACAGAAAGATAATTACATCAACAATGAAACGTACCTCGAAATTTTTTTGGTGGATTATTAAGATCACCTGCATCTGGACAAACCACACATCGATCATCAACTAACCCCAATGTGCTCAAAGGTATTGAAGAATATTTGCTAGGTTTGCTTTGCACAGTCCTAAATAGAAAATCCTTATCATGGTCAGGGTCGTTTTAAATAACATTTACTTCAAAGTCAAAAACAAATTTAAATCGGCCGAAGGCCTAGGTTAGATATAGACACGTGACAATCGTATGATACTTTTTTCTGAAAAGCTTCCAGGATGACTTGGACCTGGATTCATTTATGAGAGCTTGAAATGGTGTTGATGAATACAAATTGATGGTGGGGGATAGCCTTGGTTTTATTTGTGTAGTGTTTTAATCTTTTAAGAATAATTTTATCTAATCATTTTACTAATGGAGGGAGAAGACTGATTGGTCTGTAACTTTCAGGATTATTAAAATTTTGGTTGGGTTTAGGTATCGGAATAATATTCGAGAACTTACAGTTAAAGGGTAGCAGCATAATCTGAAAATTAGTTGTATATTATGTTTATGAAAGCTATGATGTTTGATAGTAGATTTTTGAGGATGATGTTAAAGTTTTTGTCGTTCCCCATGGCTTTTTTATTGGGTAGCAATTTAATTAGGGTCTTGATTTCTTCAGGGGTGGAAATTTTTGTTCTGTTCGGAACGTTAAAGTTTGGGGTGAGGGCTGATTTCTTTATAAACAGTAAACCTTCATAAACACGAATTCCAAGGAACCGAAATAATCGGAGTTCGTGTTAGAAAATTCGTGTTATCTGAGTATTATAAATGTCCGTATTACCGTAATCCCTTGGCGGGACCGAAGTTTTGTTCGTGTTGCGGCAAAATTCGTGATAAGCCAGTTCGTGCAAACGAGGGTTTATTGTAGCCGGGGGTATTGAAAACCGAATGCGGTTAGAACGATTGAGCGAAGTTACCTGCTAAAATTTCAGCTTTTTCTAAAGCCTGTAGGCGTTGCCTGTGGGCGTATTTAATGGAGGTATCGTTGATCGTTTTTTAGAATTCGTTTGGAAAATTGCCAGAGTGCATTGTTCCGAGTGTTTAACAATTGAATCGTTTTATCGTAAAAAGTATGATAATTCTTAATAGATTTTTTGTTATATTTGTTAGTGTATTTAGTTCTTTTTTATTAAGAGATTTTGGTTTGATCCATCGTCTTCTGGTTCTATTCCTTGTTTTAGTTATGTTTTGTAAGGATTTTTGTAGTTTGAAGGTTTTTTGATTATAGCCTTTGGTTATATGGAGGATTAGTTTTTATTATTGAGCAAATTGTGTATGATATTAAATTGTTTAGGGCGATTATCGATTGTTATTTATTTTTCTTACTATTGCGAATTTTGAATTTTGATGTAGAATTAGTTAGGATTGTTTTTTGAAGGTTTTCTAATTGACATGTTTTCTATTTAAAGTATGAGAGGGTGAGGGAGAAGCGGAGTGTCGCTATGATGTGATTATTACGGGGAGGTGATCCGAGTCGTATTCCCGTAGCGTGTTTGTGAAAAATTCAATCTGAGAGTTGGATATAACTAGGTCAAGGATATCCGGAAGCTTGTTAATGTCCTTCAGGATATGACCTCCGCCTATTAATGAGGGAGAATTGGAATGTTTTGGCGAAAGAGGGAAAGGAGTATTATTAATGTTACTAGTTGTTCTTATTCTGGTCTGACTGCTTTTAGTTGCCGATTCCAATAGGTTCTTGTAGTAAGAACCTTTAGGGGAACGTAAGTCCGCCCTATGGGCGCCCTTGCAATTTTTACATTTTGAGATATTCTTCATATTCGGACAATTAACCGAATAATGACCTTCTGGACAGAAAATACAAGCTAGTTCGTGATTACAGCTGTTTTTTTTGGGGTGCCCGAAATCAAGGCAATGAAGACATTGAACCGGACTCCTACTTTTGTTCCTTCTTTCCAGCTTTACATAAAGATTGAACTTTTTCAGTTTGGAAAATTAATAGAATGGCAGGGAGGGGGTGTTGTGACGAGGTCTTGATGTAATTCCTCTTGTGTGATGAATGCGAGAACGTTCTGGAATATTACAGACAATTTCTTGTTAACCCGGACCTTTATACGAGTGGAAGTTCCTTTTTGTTTGAATGAGGTGATTAATAGCTTTTCTAAAGTCTGTAAAGGTTGTAAACTTTATTTTAAGTTTGTTGTCATTGTAATAAGGTGAACTGGGGAGTTATATTGTTTTTTTTATTTTCCTATTAAACTCTGCTACATTTGAGATGAATCTCACATAGTGGGGGGATTTTCACATTTTCCGGAAGTTTCCAGGGGGTTTACATCGATGAATGAAAACCTATTGCCACGGTCCTCCATATTTTCTAAAGATACGAATTTGTTGCAAACTGGCACTGAATATTGAATATCTACATTCTTGGTGACTTCTTTGGAGGTTGGCCATGATATGGTGTCCCAGACTGACGACCAAGGGCTTGGGAGACCTACGGTAAGCGGGTTGCAATCCCTAACGTCATCTACTTGGCATTCTCTACCTGCGAGAAGTTTTCACATTGTCAAACAGCTTTTTGATCTGGGACATGTCAGTGGAAAACGATTGTGGATTTATAAATATTTGTATGTTTAGTCTGGCACTAATGCCTCGTCAGACTTTTGCAGCTAGTAACTGGCGATTGGCTATTTTCTTTGCCTTAATTGGAAACCGAACTCTAACTACATACCCACAATTGCAAATTGGGAGCAAATTGTTTACTTGATTGTTGTTCTGTTGGATTACTGTCTATATGGCCGCTTTTACCGAAGTTTCCGTTTACGAACATTTCACTTTCGATGGAAGACACATTCACTGCGCCGTTACATGGAGGTTGGTTACTAACCTGATGGGGGCCACCTGTGATCAAGTCAGGTTTTGAAACATTCGTAATGTCTATGCTGCCGTCTTCAAACTGCAAGTTGAAATGGCTGTTGTGGTGTTGAAGTCCCATTCTGTCGATGCCGGGGGGTTGGATTTCATTCTGATGACCGGAGTTTATCTCCGTGGCACTCTGTGTTGTAGAAGAGCTCCATTGATTCTTCTACGGTTTGGCCGAGGCCAAGGCCTACCGAGGCGGCTTCACTGTTTATGTTTAAGTTCTTGCCAATTTGAAGAAGACCCCTTCAAGAACAAGTAATATGATTGAAGCACTACAGAAAACACTGCACTAAATTAAGATGCACTATTAGTATATAAAGCATTACTAATCTGGTTAGACCGCGAGAACTGAGAGTGATAACTGCTCGGCACTACGGTGGTAAATCTCTTGTGTGGTACGCAACTCCACTGGAGGCGACTTTTCCAGCGAAGTATTGTTTAAATAGTGAATCATTAATCTAAGTATTGGACGGTTGACTTAAATTTTGAACACATTGCAACCCTGATAATTTTTAACCTGTAGTCAACAATTTTTATTTGCATTTCTTTGCGCAAAAATGAACATTTTACATCTTACCAAATCTTATTTTATAAATTCTTTTGAGTAATCGAGGTTGTTGGGTCCGAGATTACCTCGGGTACGCAAACTGATATTCCATAGTTTATTTGATAAGTGCCTAGCACAAATATTTGGTAAAATAATGTGTACACTGTCAACATAAAAAATACATTAAACAATATACAATTACAAATATCGTAAATGGAATAATCTCGTTTACCCCTATAGAGGGACAGCTAAAACTGAGAGTGCTAATGACGAAGGACCCACTCAATGTTTGAGGAGGGGAGCCAACGATTTCGGAATTTGGGAAGGACATATCATACCTATTTTTTTATGTTTTGGGCATGAAGCGTGTAACAGCGAAACTTTATTCCCAGATTGTTAGATTTCGTCCATTGCGGGATTACTAATTTTACTAGTGTATAACCTAGCAACTCTGAAGAAAGTTTTCGAATAAACGGTTTCCTGCTGTATGAGGAATGACAGAGCCTCTTGTTCTTGAGCAATCAAAAAGTAATATCACGAGGGGAAAAAATATTAATCGTTTATTCATTTATATCATGAGAAAAAAATATTGTAATTTTAACTGAACACTGCTATTTCCTGGAACTGCCTGTAAAAGACAATAGCTGCCATGTATAGATGCTAGCCACCAACTATTGATGCTGGTGCGACTATAAATAAATCGAAATAAAATTTGAAAACATCGATGTTTCTTGAACAAAATATCAATGTGAAGATCACATCGAAAACAAAACATCGTTGTTCAGAAATCGATGTGTCAGGTGGATGTGTTAAATACATCGATTTTTTTTGCCATCCCTACACACATTTTACTGCCAAAAAATTTAACGTTTTTATATGATAAAGCTTAGAGGTATAAACGTGATTTCGATTTAAAATGTTGATGATTTGTCTCATTTTCATATGTAATTGTGTTTACTTATTAATATTGAGGTGTAAAACAGATTGAAAATAAACATGTGGTACATGAAGCTACCATGTTTTGACCAGTGGCGACCGGTTGACCGCGAATTAGGAGGGGCGGCATAATGACCCAATAATCGCATACATTGCGTCTCTTGAGAACATTTCTTGAACCTAGGTAAACTATAGCATGTAGTGTACTACCGATTTGCTAACAACGTAATTTTAATCCTTGTCTCAGACAACTTTTATATTGATTACAGAAGGTACAACTGTGCTCACGAAAACAAAAGATATTTTCAAAATCAATAGCAGCCAAAAAAATAACAAAAAACAGTAATTTATGAAATCAGTGGAAAGGCTCCGCATCTTTAGCTTAGTCAATAGGCGCTGACTCTTGCGAACGAAACCCTAAAAGCAACACGCTGACCTCACCCAACTCCCAATACCCCCACTCTTCCTCGTGCTTTCATTGCCTAGGATGCACCAGCTATGGTTGGCGACCCGTTCTAATAGTATAATATGCAGAGTTTATTCTGTTAAGCTTTATTACATGAGTACATGTTTTGAAAACGAACGACGTTTGGAGCGAGTTATCACATTTGTTCAAATGCAATAAAGCAACATTAATAACGAGTTCCATATTTTTTTTTATTACAGCGTTATAAGTGTATAAGAGAATCGAAGTTAATTTGCGTAAACAACTCTATTGTGACGTCACAGGTGTTTGACGTTGAACGTAAAAACTATGGTCGCCTGTTCGGTTTACCGCTACAACCTCACAATTATCTCCCTGCGTGTGATTGCGCAATTATCCGTGACATAAGCGGCAAATACGTCATAATATCTGCCATGAGATGACATTTTAAGATCGATTTCTGTTAAGGAAAAAGGTCGTTTATAATGTTTGAATACAAATTTAAAAAATTATGCGAGTGCATTAAATTAAATTCGACATCACACCTTGCGCTGGTGTTATGCGCAAATTAAACGCGTCAATTTAGTGTATGTTTAACATGTTCTACAACTTTTTTCTCGTGATTGATGTTTGGGGAGGGCGTCGCTATAGTCCTTAAGGTTCAGACGCCACCACATCCTAGACTTTTGCTAGAAAATTATATTTCAATTTATTGCAAATTATGAATATTTAAAATTATAAGAATTTACATTACACTAACGTAACATATTTTCGTTTAAATTTGCTATCTTGTATGTTTGCTTGATTTCTGATTTGTGCACTGACAATGAAAATAAAAATACATTCGTGTCAAAACAGAGACTTTTGAGCTATAATATTCTGACCAAACACAACAGATATTTTTGCTCCATTTTCTTTTTTTTAATACTAACGGTTAAATAATATTAATTTTTCGAAGTATACATTGATTGATTTTTCGAGTTTCCGGGAGCGTCAACTGCTTTGGTCATTAGTCCCGTCAGTGTAGTGCATGTTTTTTCTCGGGAGATGGCGGTGATTTCCCCCGCTGGATGGCAAGATTCGGCGCCGACCTACCGTAGGCTAGTGGGGTTTCCCTCCAACCAGGACTCTCCCACCAGCGGGGCACCGACCCAGCCGGGACAAGCTCGAAGTTCCCGACCGATCTCCCGGAATATGTGGTAGTGTAGTGCATG
The DNA here is from genome assembly GCA_011170035.1 of Teleogryllus occipitalis. NCBI lineage: Eukaryota > Metazoa > Arthropoda > Insecta > Orthoptera > Gryllidae > Teleogryllus > Teleogryllus occipitalis. The sequence continues at coordinate 26,756 of BLKR01004774.1, read as the reverse complement.
TAAGTGTAAATGTGTGTGTAAGGGGAGAAGATAGGACAAGGAAGAGGAAGGACAGATCGCGCGCGGTCCGTGACCCGTTTGGTAGGATACTGCTCCGGCATTCGCCTGGTGTTGATCGGAGAAACCACGGAAAACTACCGATCAGAGCAGCCGGCCGCTAGAATTCTCCTCCAGAGAGCGACTGAATCGAAGTATACATAAATCCAGACATTCTCATGGTATATTTTACAGGAAGTACGGTTGTATGTGCTGAAATTATGCTTCGCCCGCACCGTTAGTCATCATGGGAAGAGCCGCTCGAGTCCCCTCGCCAATTAGTTTTTTTGAAGTACCGTAATAACATTTGTTCCAAGATATGTGCACATCACCTTGATATAGACAGTATCTTTTTAGACAAAGGGTCATGTACACGGGGCATAATTAAATTATTAAAAGGTGTGACACTGGAGTTTGTTGGGCGCATTCAAGTGTGTGATTGATTATTTTGTTTCCCGGCGTGTCAGTAGTTCTTTTTCTCGGAAATGTAGTGCATCTCGGGAGGTTGCAGTGTTCTCCCTCCTCTGGAAAATGAGATCCGGTGCCGACTTAAACGTCTGCTTAAGCCGGCGTGGTTTCCCTTCTCCAGGTATCTCCGCCAGTGGCGCACCGCCACAGACCGGAACAAGCTCGAAGCTCCGGGCTGGTCTCTTCACGTGCGTTAGTGTAGTGCGTGTAAGTGTGTGTTAGGTGTGTATTATTATTATGAAAGGAGAGATAGGTGAAATTTCAAGATTTTGATATTATGCTGAGGGAAGGTTCGAATACTATATTCTAGCTCACTGAAACATGAAAAACACATCATTGCCTACAAAAAATTGTGTGACAAAAGAAACATTTCCCTCTGCATTATGTAACGCTTTAAAACTTTGAATTCAATTCGTGTAAAATGCATGAAAGTGGACTCTGTTTTTCCCTTGCACGCTTCATATGCAATGGAACCTGAATATGTTATCATACACTTATTGCGTGACATTGTTTTTTTTCTAGCTGTGAATAAATGAGTGAGATATGATGGGCTTACTGTTGTTTTATGCTTTATCTATGGATGTGTACTCACGTACAGCATCCTTAGTTACACCATCTCATCACTTTTCAATTTACAAGGGAAAGGACCTTACATATTGTTGTTAAAACATATAATAAAAATTAGAAATATATTTTGAAGTTCAATTTTTAATCTGATACTTACAGCAGTACTAAGAAATAACATGAAATCATTACACGTTTTCAGTTCACCAATATCCACTTTCAGTCACGAAAATAATTATATGTATGTATTTAATGTATTTATATCTACTTGAGAAATAATGTAATTCTAAACATTTTTTAGCATTCAAATATAAAAGTTTATTATTGTATTTTTCTCACGTGTCAGTAGAATTAGTGGTAAGAGCCCACGAGAACAAGCATCTCGTATAATTCCACAACACATGGAAGCACTTGCAAACTCTTATTATTGCTGGCTAGTGCTGAACTTTCATGGTATTACTATGAAATTAATTTTATTTTTCTCTTCATTCTGTCATTAAAAATTTTCATAGATGGGGACACATTGGTTTGGATTTTTCACGAAAAGGAGGTATGATTTGTCACATGACTTACTTGAATCAACTGACAATTGAAGGCCATCTGTTGACTTCTTTGAGGAAAACAAAGATTCATATAACAGTCAGGGAGCTCCTGTATCAAAGAAATGTGAGAAGTTTACCTAAATTTAGTTTGCAATGTGTAGTTTATGGACACTGTTTTGTGGGGTTTCAGTAATTCTTCACAGATTTTTTAAAACAGTGTAGTTTAATAGAAGCATTATGTAATTATTTCAACTCGTTAGCCATTTATTTCTGATTCTTATTTCATAGTACGGTATTTAGCCATTAAAACGCCGCACGACGCTTTTAAATCATAAATGTGCTTCAAAGTACTGCTCGATAAATCCTGAATATTTAAATTTCTGTTCCCATTACTATCTAAAATGTACTGATAAATACCTTAACGTACTTCTTGGGGCAAGAGGGCACGGAATCCGTCCCTCATTTATTCATGCGCCGGATACTTCGGTTTTCCTCATTCATTACTGACGCACAAGCATCTACGCACATGCTTCCCGCTTTCCTGACACCAATAATACTTGTCTTTCTACTTACAAGTCATATACCTGGAATAACGTACTGAAGATAACATTGTACTTGAATTTAGAATGTCTTCGTGTCAGAGATATTCGTAGTTTGCCTTGCATGAATACCTACGTATTTCAATGTAAACACTTCTTGTTTTTTAGGTCTCCGAGGTTTTGTTACGAACCGTTAATCATGTACGAAACATCACTGAAGGCCAGTATCATTATGACAGTAAGATGATGATGATGATAATAATAATAATAATAATAATAATAATAATAATAATAATAATAATAATAATAATAATAATAATCAAAATTCAGAAATATGTACCGCTGACTCAAGAGTTTCGTCTTCAACGGAGACTTCAGAATATCGTCATACAACCGATAATCATGTCCATCACAGGCTTAATCCCAAAACACAGAGGTCATGCAATTCGAGTGTTGGAATTACCATTTTTATGCGTAGAGCAAATGCAGAAACAATAATACTGGACAACTGCAGAATAGTAAGAGAGTTCCTGGGATGTACACGATTGATTGAAATGTCTAGAGACTAACATTCGTTCGTGTCTTGTCTCTGCGAGATCGACCGAGCCTAGACCAGCAATGTTCCTGCACATAGAGCAGAGAGTGAAAAATTCGTAATAATAACAATAATAATAATAATAATAATAATAATAATAATAATAATAATAATAATAATAATAATAATAATAATAATAATAATAATGAGTTTGTGCCCTGGAGATCCTATCAACTGACGAAACGACCAATATGATTTTCATCCAGAAACAAATCGTTAGTATAATGACATTGCATTTAATTACCGACCTTGGTTGCATAACATACAACCAAGCGATGTTTGCCGTTGTAGGAATATTTTAGTGACAGTTCCAAAATAGGATACTTTTTTCTTTGAGCTATTTGCTTGACAGGATGCATGTAACGTCACGCATTCAATTCAGCAACAGAGCCAATTAGTAGATGAGAGTTAGTTGGCACTTGTTGCAAAACGTTGATTGCTCCACTCTCGGACCACAATCCACTTGGAAACTCGAGGAATTTAACGAGCAGATTCATAACCATCATGCCTGAACACTCACCAGAAGCGACTCATTCTCTGGCGAGCTGAGATCTCTTCTCTCACGTTTCTTGTTTATTCTGTTATTCATTCATTTCATCATTCAATTTAATTTACAGAAGATTCGAATATTTATGTCTTCCTTCCATAATGAACAAAATTATCAATCGAAATTATGGCTCCAGGACTTTGACACTCGAATCACATACAGCCGTAAACGAGCATGAACGCCCGACGGCCTTAATTTGTGTAGTACCTGCTACTTTCTTGCACTTACTTTGTAATATGAGAAAGTATTGTAATCGTGCATTGAAAAACGGCGAATTTTTGAGAAAAAATCTCTAATTGCCAGACCCTGCTACAAGAAGTGGATAAATTTTGTTCCTGTGTACTAAACTACTTCATCTAAAACATTGTGTAGTTAGAATCCATAGTTTTTCGTCCTTTAAACCGAAAAATCGATTGAAAGCAAAACGACTTTCTGTCTGTCCGTCCATCTGCGATCAACGCTAGCCCCAAAACCGATCAACGCTAGCCCCAAAACCTTCCAGATTTCAAAAATCTGGAAGTCCTCTGAATTTGAAAGGTATATTTTTTTTTATTTTGAAGGGTACTTAAATGAAACCTCAAAAACATTTTCAACGTTTTCTCAAAAAAGGTTCCAAAATTTATTAAACTTTCTCCACTGACAGCAAAGATTTTTTAATAAATTGCCTTTTTAAGCAAAAATTACGCAAAAACTTCTCGTTTTCAACAAAAGTGTACATGACTTTAATTATCTAATTTTTTAGAAGTTTGTTAAGAAAAAATCTGTCATCAATATGGAAGGCTAATTTTTTACAGGTTTTGAAAACACAGTTTGGCTGAAAATGGGACTAGCACCAGTTATAAGCGTACTTATCTCTATTCGAGAAAAAAATAAAGAAAAAAATTGTAGTTATTTTAAAAATTTGCACATGACCATATTTAAAGATCTGTCTCCGATGAAAAGATTTTATTAAGCAAACATCCCTATTTTTATTTCTGTAGTAGTAGAAAGACGCCGAAAAGATTTTTGAACTTTTACAATTTTTCGGAAATTCTGAGTCAATCAGAATGAGATCTGCGCCATTGTTTCATGCGTCCTTTGTTCAATCCGTGGAAAAAATTGAAGAAAATGTTTGGAGCGATTTTTAAAAAAATGTTTTTTTTATAAACTGCAGTAATTTCAAGCACAAATTACGCAAAACCCCTCATTTCCTAAAGCAATTGTACATGATCATTTTTAACGAGTTAAGTTTTAGAACAGATTTTGTTAAGACAAAAATCTCTTTCTTCCATTTTGTAGTTTTGTAATGTTAACTTTTTGCCAATAAAAAAATAGTTTGTCGGAAATGAGACTAGCACCACCTTTTCACCGTCTTTTGATTGATGTTAAGAGAAATTTTAAAGAAAAATTTAGTGCCGTCTTTGAGAAAAAAAAATTGTTTAAAAAACTAAACGGCCCAGAGTAGCCCGACCCTGCACGGCCCCTCTCGGCTCGGCTTGGGAGTCACGTATTAGGGACGGCTCGGCACGGAAAGGAACTGACCGCCTCTTGTACCAGAAGCGATGAAGAGGAACTGATGATAGACTAATTGATCCTTCCGAAGAGGAATTGAAGATATCAGCTGCGGAGAAAGAATAGGGGGAGCAAGGAGGACAATGAACTCAGCGGAAACACAAAAACTGAGAACCATGTTAGTCCTAAACCATCACGATCTTTTCCAAAACCAATAAGTTACAATCCATTCGATTTGACTTAACTTCAGGTCCTACAATTTTTAAAGGATTTTTTAAAAACTTTTAAGGGGCACTTCATATGAAGCAGATTTTCAATACTTTCTCAATGTTTCTCCTATTTTTTTCTTTAATTTTCTTTTTCGAATATTTACAGGCCTGATAACTTATAGACATGGTAAAAGCCCAATTTTATTAAAATCGATGTATTTTCGAAAATAGCAAACGTTTAACTCCCGTGTAGTATAAGACCAGGGGAAAAGGTTCATAAACTAATGCAGAACCTTCCCGCGCCCCCCCCACACACACACACCCACACACACACACCAAAAATATACATCTGCTTGTTTATATCAATTATTTTTTCCGCGGCTGAATATTGGAATGCACAACGCATATTAACTAAGAAAATATTTTTTGTTTTCACCATGATATTAATTATGAGTCATTCATTCATTGTTTGTGACTGTATCGGGACTCATTAGGAAGAAAGACGGTGAATGACATCCGATAACAAGCGCCGTTAATTCCCAGAACAGCTCGTCAACACCTTCCAAGGCCACTGGCCGCGGCATCCTCTCCGTCCGATTCCACCGGATTTAATTCTCGAGGAAGCATTCCGGGCGGAACGTACCACTGCCGGGTGGAACAGGGCCGAGCCGGCCGTTTGCAATGGGGGGCATCTATAGTTTGGAGCTGACTTGATTGCGAGGCTGTGGAATTCGCTAGGAGTTCTTGGAAGCTGCCCTCATCCCCGCCTAGTCCGGAACTATTTTCTGTCCCAAGTATATTGCTCAAAGTATCCATAGACAAAAATTAAAACGGAAACGAGAATAAGTAAAACAAATAAGTCAAAGACACCCCTCTCCCCGCACGCAAACAAGTCAGCTCCCGACTATAACTGAATAACACGCAAGATTATACGGCGGGTGCTGCGCTGTGCAGTGACAGGCGGTCCAAATCGGTTCCCTGTTTAACGCGTCGTTTACCTATCTGAGGAGAAAATTTAACCCAAAAAATTCGAACAATTTTTTAGAACATTTTGAAAATGTTGCGGCTTTATATAAAGTACTCCCCAAAGTCAAAATATCCGTATCGAACTCAGAGGACCTAGAGTTTATTTAAGTCAGACACAATTTGCCGTCAATCGATTTGTTTGTATCCATGACTCCCGAAACATGGATGCCGACTAATTTACTAATATATACAGGAACAAGATTTATTCGCATTTCGTTGCCTAACCCGACAATAAGAGATTTTCCGTTGAAAGTCCACCGTCTTCTGGCGCACCATTACAATACTTTCTCTTCTTACGGAGTAAGGGCAAGAAAGTAAAAATCTGAAGGCGTTTTTGAGAAGAAAAAAAATAAATTGCAGTAACTTCAGGCAGAAAGTAGGTGAAAACTATTCGCTTTCTCAAAAACTCATACATGACATAATTTAAATATCCGACTTTCGAGAGCAGATTTCTTTGAGAAAAGATCTCTATCATCAATATTGTGTTTTTGCAGTGAAACCTTTTTCAATGTTTGAAAATACAGAGTTCGCAGATTATAGAACTTGCGCCACTTTTTGAGGATCTAAACGTCTATTTGAGGAAAGAATTGAAAGGAAATAGTTGCAGGCCATTTTCAGAAAATAATTGTTTAAACATTGTGTATATTTCACGCAAAATTACATGAGAAATACTTGTTTCGAAAAAGTGCACATGGCCATATTTCAGGATCCGTCTTCGAACATCAGATTTTATTATAAAAAAATCTCTAGCTTCAATATTTTAGTTGTAGGAAGACGCCGAAAATAAATTTGAACTTCTCCAATTTTCGAAAATTCACAGATTTTATCGAAAATTATATCTGCACCAATTTTAAGTCTTTAACGGTATTCGAGGACAATGAGCATTAAAAAATATGGAACCATTTTTGAGAAAATATTGAAAATATTGTTGAGGCTTTCAAGTAAAGCTCCCTCGGAAATCAAAATATCCGTTTCAAACACACCAGAATTCGATTTCGTTCAGATGGATAGGAGAATATCAATTTTGGAGAAAACCGGTTTAGGCCCTAGCGTTGATCACAGGCGGACGGTCGGACAAACAGACAGACGTTTCGCCGACAATCAAGATTCTGGTTTCTAAGTCTCACAAAACATGGATATCAACTGCGTAGAATGTTAGAGAAAGTAATTTACTACATAAAGGAACAAGATTTACTCAAGTTTTCGTTATCAGGGCCCAATAATAGTAGATTTTCTGACGAAAAATCGCCGATTCCCGCCGCACGATTTCAATACCTTCTCTTTACTACGTACGTAGTTAGGCGAGAATGTGAAAACGAGGGTTATCTCAATGTTGCCCAAACTCTGCAATTGTGGAGAAAGCTTGCACGGCATTCATCGCGGAATCTGTACTAGTGCAGCGCATGTACGTGTTCTGGGGGAAGCCCACACGTTACTGACGCAATAAAGATACTGAACCGACATGTGAAGACGTACAAAGCGCTCTAATCGTTGCCATTCATTAGATAAGAAGTGATTTTTCTTATAATAAATACCGTTACTTCGTTTGCCTTTCTTCGCTCTTGTTCACGAAGGCAATTGTGTGTGAGAGAGAACGACTTAAATATGATAGACATGTTTTAAGAAAATGAAAAAATTAGACAAGACTTCAGTTTCTACAGTGGCTCGAGGGTACAAAAAGAAATATATTTAAATATATGAGGGAAACCTGTGTCGGGGATCTGGCGGGTAGCAGGCACATCCCAAATATCTGGTGCTTTTTGGGGATTTTCTGAGGTCAGTGGTCATGTGTCATACGAGAAAGGGGGATAAGCCCATCTATCGGCTCTAAAAAAAGGGAATGGGACAGGATAGGAAAGAAGGATCGTGAGTGATCTGCGAGCCGTTGATTTAAGGAAGTACTCCGGCATCTGTATGTAATTGATTGAAGAAAAACACCGAAACGAGGGATCAGAGCAGATAATCTCAAGAATACTTATCCAGGAAATGATCAACTTAGACCCAGCTGGAGTCGAAAAAGCCCAATGACGGGGCTTGAGCCTAGGACCGCCCATGCCACATTCATTGTGTTTCGGACTCGCAACCCCATACGCCTACCGGTAAAGGACATCAAACTAATGGTGCTACAGCGACGTATACTTTCTCCATTATTTGTAGCTGCTACGCAATATTATATTACTCTGTGAACCTGTGAAAGTGTTTTCAACCAGCAACATCTTTTTCCGCAACGAGACTCGAACGCAGGTCCTCCGAGTTAACTGTGTTGTGCGCGTTATCTCCACGCCATGAAAACGCCTGCCTTTTGATGGTCTGACTTTCGTCGGGCTGACGCTTAAAAATATCTCAAATCAAATATTACCAATACGCAATTTTCTAAAATTCAGGGAGATCAAAGAAAATAAGATTTACAGCATTATTTTAAGTGTCCCTTGTTTTTATACATGGAACAAATTTAAAGAAAAAAATTGGAGCAGGTTTTGGGAAAATGTTCTTTTTATAATTTAGATTAATTTCTAACAATAATTACATGAAAACTACAATTTTAAGTATACATGGCGTTTTTTAAAGAGCTGAGTTTTTAGAACAGATTTTGTTTAAGGCTGAAAGCATTGATCTTGTAGCTTTGAAATGTTAACTTTTATAGCAATTTTCAAAAATATAGATAATTCTTCTAAAAAATGGGATTAGCATCATATTTCTTACCGTTATTTGATATATGAGGAGAAAATTTAAAGAAAAGCTTGGAGCGGTTTTTTGAGATTTCTTTTTAGAAATTGCATAAATTTCAAGAAAAAATTACTCGTATCTTCAAAATATTGTCCACGACCATTTTTAGAGTTACTTTTTAGAATATATTTTGTTTATCGTAAAAAATCTCTACCTTCAATTTTGTAGTTTTGAAATTTTAAAATTTTGCGAATTTCGAAAATACAGGTTGCCTGAAAGGTTACTATCAATATATTTTTCCGTCCTTTGATTTATATGAGGAGAATTTTTTTAAAAATCGAGCCGTTTTTTAAAATTAATGTTTAAAAAACTAAAAATTGCCTAATTTTAGGCGAAATTTCGCGAATACTATTCTTATTTTCGAAAAATTGTACATGAGCTTATTTCTAGATCTGTCTTCAAATAACAGATTTTTTTTAAAAAATCTGTGTCTTCAATATTGTAGTTGTAGGAAGACGCCAAACAAATTTAACTTTTGCAATTTTCGAAAAATCAGGGATTTCAACGAAAATGAGAACTGCATGAGAGCGTCCTAAAGGACGCTCTCATGCAGTTCTCATTTTCATCCGAGAACAGACTTTAATAAAAAAAATTGATGCCATTTTTGAGAAAACGTTGAGGCTTCGTGTAAAGTACCCTCAAAAATCAAAATACGCGTTTCAAACTCGAAAATCCTCGAGTTCGTTCAGAACAATCTTAGAATATCAATTTTGGAGGAAAACGGCTGAACGGTTCAGAGGCTAGCGGCAGGCAGACGGACGTTTTGCCGTCAATCGATTTTTCGGTATCAAGGACCCACAAAACATGTGTTCTGACTACACGTGTTATAGGAAGTGATTTACTTCTTTATTTCTTGTTCACATATATATATATATATATATATATATATATATATATATATATATATATATATATATGAACAAGATTTACCCACTTTTTCGTAAACAGGTCTCAACAATAAGTGTTTTTGTGCCTAAAATTCGCCGTTTTCTGGTGCACAATACTTTTTCTTCTTACGAAGTAAGTGCGATAAATGTGAATAGTGGAATGCTGACTTTGGAGGACATTACAGTAATTTCAGAACAGTGAGTACACTGTAATTCGGACGAACAGCTGGCGATGTCAAGCGCATATTAAGCATCTCCATTCCATCAATCCATACATTTTCATTTTTCGTCGTTTGTTTCCAAATAAGTAGATTTTCTTCGGCAATACTTAGAAATAACCTTAGCTTAGGCAAAATGGCGGTGTGGTTTTTTCCACTTGGAATGACTCACTCTGAAGAGTTTTCGAAGCAAAAACTGCGTAAGTCAAGGATTTGTCTAGGGCAAGGTTCTCAATCTTTTCTTACCTCGACCCCTTTGAAAAAATGCTTTGCTTCTTCATCCCCTTGACTTTGTTACAGCATAACTTTTATCATAATCGTAATACAAATAATTGCATATAAATAACTTGACACCAAATAGACAAAGAATATGAATTCGAATGTGTTATAATGAAATTTTGAAAATTTTTTAGATTTTTGTTATTTTTTTGTACAGTTATAATTTTCAATATTAACTATTAGATTATTGAAGCTTTATATAAGAAAACATGATCTTGTTTTATATTTCTTTAATCAATAGCGTCTTGATTTTGCTGCTCGGTCGCCGGTGCATATTCGGCTTTCGAACACCTATCAACACCTTGATCATCAATCACCCCTTTTAAAATTGCAGTGAGTTCCAGGGTGACGATACGGACCTCGTTGAGAACCACAGGTCTGGAGGGAAATGAAGAAATCAAAAGGCACGGGCAAGAACAAGAGAGGGTGAAAAGTTTTGGAGAAAATCAAAGAAGGTAGAAAGTTCTGCTAGAGTAGCTCCTAGTTGGCTGATACGGTATTAATATTAATAAACACGCGTCCGCCCTTAAATCCCGGTCGCCCCTCGGTAGCTGTCTAGTTTGCCTAATGGTCCCTACCCCGGTCGACTTCACGCCACAATCTTCGGGCAAGGGGCCCATTCATTTCACTAATGAGACTCGCAGCCAGCCGACTCAGCGTTCACATCCTCATTGCTGAACAGGCAAGCTTCAAGCGCTGGCGTAAGGACCAGAAAAGAATCGCCGGCCTATTTCCGTTAATCCAAAATCGTACTTGGAGTAACGTGCGTTTTTATTTTGTTGTCGCGTGAACAAAAAATAAACATCATGAAAGTAAATCAGTTTTGAAATTTAAGCCACAAGTGAATCTGATATATTTGTAAAATATTTAACAGGCTCTCCAAGTTCTGGTTATATCTATTACGATTGTATGATTTAGATGTTTTAAAATTCAAATATTGTTTTGGAACTATTGCAATAAAAATAGTGACAATGAACGAATATAAAACAATTGTATTTCACGAGCACATTGTATTTGATACAGTTACATCGAATGCGTGATGCGAATCAAAAGTTTATTTTATTTATTTAAAATGCCTTTATTAATTATTAGAAGTAGATTAAGTAGCCTGAAAAACAGCATTCTCATACAAACCAAATAGCTCAGTCATTTGGGATTCTTCCACAAATTTTGGTGAATGTCTGGGCAGTTGGACCAAAATCATAATGGAATTGATAAAGAGGTATTTCTTTATAATATTCTTATATAATATGCTGCCACAATAATTGTAGCAGCATATTATTTAATATTAAAGAAGCATCTTTAACTTTATGGACAAAATAAAACAAATAATAAAAATAAACAATAACAAAAATTGCTGTACGAACAATTATTCCCAATATTAAAATGTAACAGAAATAAATTAATATAAAATTCGTTTATATTATTAGCCATAAATTGAATTTAAAATATGTTTATATTAATTTTATCGTTAATAATATATTTCTAAAGTCTCATCTTTATTTTTATCTTTGGGTGAAAAAAATCTTTTAACTAGTCTCGTAGGCACTCCTTGCGGTGGCTGAAACTAACATGACGAAATGTAACACGACAGTTTTAAAACATTATATTTTAGTAACAAATGGAACGAAATAAAATTTTATACCACTATATAGATAGTTTATCTAATCGAAGAAGATACCTCCCCCTGTCCTTCGTCGTTCGGGAAGTAAATAGCTTCATGAGGTAAAGTATCTCTGTATCGTTTTGTATATTGAATTATTATTATTTCTAAGTTGAATTCTGAAATTTAAGAGTTGTTCTAAAGTCTTATGTTAATACACTCGTAAGTTTATTAACCAATGTCCGCCGTGAAATAACGGCGTCTTTTTAACCATAAGCTTTCGGTGCAAGCAACCCGCAAAACGTACCAGTGGCCGTGAAAGCGCACAAACATTTTCAGACGTGTCAAAAGAAAGGGAAAAAGTCTGTAACCTTGCCTTAGAGATTTTGAAGAACACTGATTGATCAAACGTGTAATAATTCAAACATTATTTAAATGTAATTCAAATCAGAAAATCCTCATCAGCGCAGAGAACTCTCCTCACACAGGCACCTTATTACACTTCTTGAAATAAGAATTTAGTGAGTGGCTACTGATAGAAGAGTAAGCACACACGTTTTTATTTTCAGTAATGAGTCTCGGCCACTAATCCTGTAGCACTAGACGAGAAACCCCCAGAGAAAACGAAGGTGCAAGGAAAGCTTCCGTAGGTGCAGTGGAACTATAATTCGTATGTGAAGGACATTGAATAATAAAACCGGTCTTCCAGTCTGGGAGTTAGATCAAGGAAAGATAAGCCTCCCTCTCCTCCCTCCATAAAATCACAGCCTAGTTGAGAATCCACAGAGTCGTTAGCGTATTTAGCTGAGCGACCGCAGGAAGCATCGTAGAGCGGGAGGTCCTAGGTCCGAGTTCCGAAGTTACGGACTTTTAGCCCAAGCTATTTAGCTGTGGCTAACTGTGGTTAACTGCCACCTCCCTGGATGAGAATTGTAGGGGCCGGCAGCTCTGACCGGTCTATCTCCTAGTTTCCAGGCGACTCGTGGCGTAGTGGCAAGACTGCCTTCTTTCCATTTGTGGGCCCCGAGAGTCAAATCCCGGTCGATCTACACGGAATTTGTGGTGGACAATGCGAGTTCGCGGCAGGTTATTTTAAGGTTCTCCCGTGTACCCTGTATTTATTTAGTCAAAAACAGTATGTGACGTATGGGGGAGAAAATCATCTGCGCACGCTTTTTTGAGTTTCAGAATCACTTCCCAATAATTTAACTATTAACAGTTTAAAAATAATAATAATAATAATAATAATAATAATAATAATAATAATAATAATAATAATAATAATAATAATAATAAGTTTAAAAAGCGAGAGATTAACATTTCAAAAACTAGATATTTTCGTTGCCAAATTATAGAAAACGTATTTTTAACGGTAAAGAAACGAACAGATTTGATTTTTCTGTATTGTTAACAAAATAGAAACTCACCCTAAGCTCTACTACCACTACAATCAAAAGGAAAGTTCAACAAAACTTGCGCATAGTGAAGCTACATTTACGTCCAGAAGCAAATCAAGGGGCCATCTCAGCATTTACTCAATGGATCAGGGAAACTGGACAAAAACCTGATCGAGATCATTTCATTATTACTCTGTCATCATTATACCACACATACACCACGCATTCATCAAAACCATTCCTTCTAGGAATGGCTGAAAAGACTTACTGAGCAACATCATCAAGGCCAATTCAAATCTAGTGGTTTAATTTGACAATTCCACTGGTGAATTAACACCAATGGCCTTGAACTATACAAATGATATGCACCAATGAGGACTGTATATCCCCCCCCCCAAAAAATAGTTGTTTTTACTGACCATCTACTTCCTCCGTTACAATCAGAAGCTGCGACACATCAATCACTGGAAGCGCTGTCGTGTATACTTGGAGCGCGAACTCAACATTAATATTTCGGGCATTCATTTATTTATTTATTTATTTACGTCAAAAAACAGTTAAAAACTGCGTATGACGTCAAAGTTTTTTAGACGTAATTTCATTTGTTGGATATTCTTATTAAAAACAATTTGTGCATTGGAAATTTCCAGATTACTTTATCAAAAATTTCCAGTGCACACACTGTATTGCCTATGAAAAATTCCAAAAAAACGTCGTAGCAGTACTTTCAATTATTGATTTTTTATTGATCGATTGTTGTTTTCGGGCAGGTTAACTTTTATGGTCATTCGTCACGTTAGAATAGTGAATGTTTTATCGATAGAGATGGTATTGATCCCTCCTTCTAGGTGGTGAGATCCGGCGCCGACCTACACGTCGGCTTACTGAAATGTTTCCCTCCAGGGATATTCTCAGCGGGGTACCTCAGCCGGGGCAAGCTCTAAGCTCCCAATTGATCTCCCACCGTGCGTGGTAGTGTAGTGCTTGTAAGGGTAAGTGTGTATAAGTCGACATAGAGGAAACGACAAGGAAGAGGATGCATAAATCGCGCAATGTTCGCGGCCCGTTTGTTAGGATACTACTCTGGCATTCGCCGGGTATTGACAGGAGAAACCACAAAACTACCGAGCAGAACAGCCGACCGCTAGAATTCTCCTCCAAACTCCACATGATCTATCCCCAAAATCTAAAAAAGTCTCCAGCTAGGAAAACACGAATGTCATTCTAAAGCTCGAATTGAGACGTAGCTGCATCAGAAGAAGAATTTTAAGATGTTTTTGATAAATAAAATGTCTGCGCATTGCTGCCCGTGTTGATCGCTCCGGTGCAGTTGCATGAAGCAGCTCCCGAATTCGCGGAGGCGAATGCAGCAGATTCCAGTCCCGCGTGAAAATTCCAGTCCCATGTTATCAAGTGATGTGTCATGATTGGCGCTTCACACTAACAAGTTTCCCATCTAAATAATCATCTCGTCCATATTTATTCTTTGCTCAACATTGTGCACCCCTCTATGAGATCTTTCATTCACTGGATTCATTGATTATTTCCTTTCCGGGTGCGTCATTTACTATGGTAATTAATCCCATAAATGTAGTCCATGTTATATCCAGGGAAGTGCCTGTCGTCTTCCCTCGCTGGAACACGAAAACCGGCGCTGTTCAAAACGTAGACATCCGGGATTTCCTTCTTTCAGGTATCTTCGCCAGCGGTGCACCACCCCATCCGGAACAAGTTCCAGCTCATCCGAAACAAGTTCCAGTCGAAGCTCCAGAGTGGTCTCCAGATATGTGTGGTAGTGTCGTGTATGAAAGTGAATAAGTGGTATATGTGTGTGTACGGAGAGAGTCTGGAACAAGGATGGGAAAGGAAAGATCGCGCACTGTCTGTGGCTTGTGTGTTAAGATACTGCTCCAGCATTCACGTTGTATTGCTCGGAGAAATCACGTAAAGTTACTAATCAGACCAGCCGGTTGCTAGAATTCTTCTCCAAACAGCGGCTGAATTCAACCTAGCTATCTAGGTAGTGGCGAAAATCCGCCAACGTCGAGACTCGAACCCTAGGACCGTCCAGTCAGAGTGGAAACAGATGTTTCCCTTAGCACTCGGCATTCACTGGATGGCAAAGGCAATTCAAGGATGGCAAAGGATAGCAAAGGCAATTCACTGGATGGCAAGTCATTATCTGTTCAGGAAAGGGGTTATTCATGTCAAATATTGTGCGCACGGCCTTGCACACAGGTAAGATGTAGAGGCGAAACGCTCCACCTCGGACGATGCTAAGAAATTAGTACGGCACTCATCACACACCGGTCGATGGAAAAATAGAGTTGTAGCTTGCCTTTAAAAATCGTCTCAGTTTCTGTAGCTTTGTGACGAAGTAAAGCTCAGGCAGGCGGGGTTTGCTAGATATGGTGAAGGGAATATGTCATGTTCACCACATGTCGCTCTTACTCCCAAGCCTGGGAATTAAAATAGGCCCAGGCACGGGGGCACACCGTGAACTAGCTGGCAAAGTCGGACAGTCGACTCAAAATGCCAAATGCATTCATAAACCTATCACTAGAGACCGGATATTTATGTAATGACATATTTTTTGTCTTTCTGCTTACCGTTCTAAAAATTGTAATCTTGGCGAATCACCGCCGTCCTAACACAATATCAATTTTTTCATTACTTATTTTTACATATTTCGTACTATATTACATATTTTACATATTTTACTATTTTCACAAAAAAATTATTCTATCAATTTTCTTTAATTTTTTGCCTTTTTGTTTATGAAAAAAAGTATTTTAAAAAACCGCCCTTTTCCTACATTATTACTGCGTGTTGTCTACGCGAGGTACGCCACATGACGCGGTCGGATGTTCTCACAGTCCGGCGCGCCTGCTTCAGTTAGTAGCTTCTTCAGTTGGTCATGAAGGTTTTGCTACTGACGGGAAAGTCGTATGATGCAAAGCGTGCAGAAATTTGTGCTGTCCAAATGATTTTTAAAACGTTTGTATTATGTTTAAAATTTGTTTAGGAATTTTTTTATAAATGTAATTTCGTATTATGTAAATATTCGTTTTATAATTATTGTATTTTAATATTACATATTATATCAGATTTTACATACATTAATTCCATATTCTAACGGTTTTCATTACATATTTATTTACATATTTTAACGTTTCATACTACATATTTTTCCGGTCTCTACTCATCACACACACATGCACTGAGAGATCGCCCCCTCAGTGCCTGCGCTCCCGAAGAAACCGCGCGCACTTGACGCGAATCGCCGTGCCGCATAGTGGCATCACATAGGACGCGTGCATTGCGTTCAAAAACTTGCATTTTTACTAACAAATATTTTTAGGTCAAGCAATTTTAAATTATAATAATATAAGATTGATTGATTGATTGATTTTTTCATGTTTCCGGTCAACTGGTCTGGTCATTAGTCCCGTTAGTGTAGTGCATGTTTTTCTCGGGAGATGGCGGTGATCTTCCCCCGCTGGATGGCGAGATCCGGCGCCGACCTACCGTCGGCTAGTGGGGTTTCCCCCTAACCAGGACTCTCCCACCAGCGGGGCACCGCCCCAGCCGGGTCAAGCTCTAAGCTCCCAACCGATCTCCCGGGATATGTGGTAGTGTAGTGCATGTTAGTGTGTGTGTGTGTGTGTAAGGGGAGAGGATAGGGCAAGGAATGGGAAGGACAGATCGCGCGCGGTCCGTGGCCCGTTTGGTAGAGTACTGCTCCGGCATTCGCCTGGTGTTGAATAATATAAGTGTTTAAGCACACTATTTATTTATAGTCATCGGTGACAATACATGTCAATGATGACTGTAAATAATACCCATTAGAGGAAAATGGGGCTCTATTCCAACTACGTATAATTCAGATTGCGTGATTACCGGTGAAAATGCCACCCTGTCTTCTTCTCAATTAGATTAAAAAAATGTTTCTATTGTCATTTTTGTAGAAACGCTTCGTTTCTCTACAGCAATTTCTTGATCATTTCTCTTTTATAAGGCCCAAAAGGTTGTGCTTAAAGTGAGTTCTGAAGATAGACCTAAGTATTTCTGAAGAAGTTGTTTTTCTTATACAAATGAAGAAACCGCACATATATGGATTGGCGAAATTGGGGCGCAATTTTTTTATTGAAGTCCTTCATTGCCCGCGACGTGCAATAGCGCCCGATTTTAGGCCGTCAGAACCTTAGCCCCCAGCCGCTCGTCAGAATTCTAGTGCACTCACTTTCACGCCGAATAATGCAATATCTTGCAAGTAATGTGCACGCAACCATATTTACTAATTTTGACTGAGAGCATTTTAAAGATTATACAGCCCTCCGAACGAATGTTGACATTTATGTCTTTTGGTCATAATTCGCAGTACCTTCAGGAAGAGCAGTGTTAAATTATCCTGTTTAGAAAAAAATGGACAGAGAACACTTTGTCTCCGAAATACAGGATTTTTTAAAAGTAAAATAAATAGTAGACTGATAGAGTAACTTGCATACGTATATTAACAGTTTAGATATATTTTTTTTTATTTAGGCTATTCATTTCATGCTGCAATTTTTTTTCGTATTATATTAATTAAGTTTGTAGTACTGAGCAGGCCATTCAAGTCAAGCACATGAAATGTTTGTGACGTTGTCTTTTTTGTTTTTGACTTGCATGGATGGGCAAAAACGTTTTTCCCCCCTATTCGCGCGTATGGCCCCAGTTCAGAGCAGCGTGTGCTGGCGGCGAGATGACTCGCGCCTGCTGCGCCCGAGGCATGCGGAAACGGGCCCCCGCGCGCCAACGCTGCGCTCGGGCCTCAGCCAGCCGCGGGCAGGCGCAGGCGAGCACAAGCGGGCGCCCCCGCAGAGGCCTCCCGCCGCGCCGCGCCGCGCCGCGCCGCGCCGCGCCGCGCCGCGCCGCGCCGCGCCGCGCCGCGCCGCGCCGCGCCGCGCCGCGCCCAGCCGCTCCGCCGCGCACGCAGTCGGACGTTTCCCGATCGCATCCCGTGCAGCGCCTCCGACCCAGAGGCTCTAGGGTTCGAGGTCCGGCGGTGGCAAGATTTTCGACGGTAGCTGCGTAGGGAAGTCGAATTCAGTCTACCGGGAGCGGTAGCTCAGTGCATCAACCGATGTCACTGCAGCGCCTCTGACCGGGAGGTCCTAGGCTCGAGTCCTGACGGCGGCAGGATTTTCGACACTAGCATTGCAGCTAGGTCGAATTCGGTCGCTGTCTGGAGGAGAATTCTAGTGACCGGCTGCTCTGATCGGTAGTTTTCCGTGGTTTCTCCGATCAACACCGGGCGAATGCCGGAGCAGTACCCTACCAAATGGGCCACGGACCGCGCGCGATCTGTCCTTCCTCTTCCTTGTCCTATCCTTTCCCCTTCCACACACACTTACACTAACATGCACTACACTACCACATATTCCGGGAGACCGGTCGGGAGCTTAGAGCTTGTCCCGGCTGGGGCGGTGCCTCGCTGGTGGGAGAGTCCTGGTTAGGGGAAACCCCACTAGCCGACGGTAGGTCGGCGCCGAATCTCGCCATCCAACGGGGGAAGATCACCACCGTCTCCCGAGAAAAAAACATGCACTACTCTAACGGAAATAATGACCAAAGCAGTTGACGCGCCCGGGAACACGAAAAAATCAATCAATCAATTGAATTTAGTCTCTGTCTTGAGGAGCATTCTAACGGCCGGCTGCTCTCATCGGTAGTTTTTCGTGGTTTCTCCGATCAACACCAGCCGAATGCCGGAGCAGTTCACTAACAAAAGGGCCACGGACCGCACGCGATCTTTCCTTCCTCTTCCTTGTCCTTCTCTCTCCTCTTACTTACACACACTTACTCACATGCACTACACATGTCGGGAGATCAGTCGGGGCTTAGAGCTTGTCTCGACTGGGGCGGTGCCTAGCGGGTGGGAGATGCCTGATTGAAGAAAATCACCTCAAGTGCAGCTCGGCCCCGAATCTCGCCACCAGCGGCGGAAGATCACAGCCACCTCCAGCGATAAAAACATGCACTACCTTTACGGGACAATTGACCATTGTCGTTGACGCGGCCGGAATTACTAATCAATTGATCAATCAACCGAGAGCATCCCGTGGTCAAATTTTCCTAAGTCGTTTACCTCGTCGCCTCAAAAAGGCATAGTTCGACTGCATCCCGGTTCGGTTTACCAAATTAGTACCAGGAAAAGTCGCCTAGGTATCGTTGCTTGGAAGATCGCCCTTTCACTTTCATGTTTGAAGAACATGAAAGAGGAGCAGAACAAATGCTCATTTTAACGTTGTTCATTTTGTAAAAATCTGACATTTGAAAGGTAAGCTTATTATTTTGGAATAAAACTGTATCGAAGGTTCTTAATTAATTTACACCGATTTCTACTTAACCCTTGGGCAGCTCCAAGTAGAAAGGAATAGTCTTCACATAAAGAACGGAGAATTCAAATAAGTATGTTTTAGTTACATCACAAATACACAATTTCGAATATACTACCGGGTTCATCAATTTTAGAAGTTTCCCTCGACTGGTGCGAGAACATCGCTTTGCGTCACTCACGAATGGGAACTTAAATAAAGTTTTCTTCTTCCCTAAACATCGGCCGGAATACAATCGGGCTATGTCTTCTTAGGTCGCTTAAAGTGAAAGATTGTCTTGGAAGCGCGTGGGAAGGAAACCTGACCCCGCAATGCAATAGGACGATTCCCACGGAGGCTCACGATGCCCGTCCCGGGACCGGATTCCTAAGAACACCACTGACGTCATAGGCGGATCCGGAAAAATGAGTTTTCCAAAGAATTTTCAGTACGCTCATGGCGCCAGCGGAAGTGTTAGTGAACTTGCGGCATTTTTCTATTTTACCCGTATTATAAATATGTAGATACACAAGCCTACCAAAGAATTCTCAGTGCCTCGGGAACAAGTACGAAGAGCACAAAACGAATTCACCTATGTAATACAGCTGAAATACAAAAAAAAGCCAAATGGTCACGAAAACTGCGTGGTCGCCATGAGCGACACCAGGAGGGACGAATTTTCGAAAGTAATCTCTGTTTTACCTCGCCGTCTCCTTGGGGTGTGGTACCTCAGCCCAACTTTTAACTACCAAACCCTCAGAAATGTTTAGGACACCACGCCGCATGGGATAAGGTAAACCACACTCCTTGTGGTGAGGTCAGATGATGAACTAGTGGTGCTACAACAGCACATCAATTTTAACATTTTTCGAACTTTTGCGTTTTTTTGAAAAGTTAGAGAGCTCAAGAAATTACGCCATTCTTCTAAGCGTCCCTTGTTCTATCCGTGAAAAAATAATGAAAATATATGGAGTGGCTTTTGAGAATATGTTTTACTTTCTCGCCTTACTTCGTAAGAAGAGAAAGTGTTGTAATTGTGCGCGGGAAAACGGAGTTTTTCGACAGGAAAACTCTTATTGCCGGGTCCTGCTAACGAAAAAGTCGATAAATCTTGTCCACCCGTATATGTATTAAATTATTTCCTCTAGCATATTGTATAGTCAGAATCCCTGTTTTGTGAACCCTCGATACCGAAATATCTATTGACAGCCCCAGAGTCTAGTTACGGATGATAAGAACCGGATGACTGCAGGCGGGGCGAGAGGTACAGCTTGGTTAAAGTTGACCCCTGGGGAAGGGACAGTTTGTATCATAAATATAATTTCGCTTACAGTATTTCATTAATATAGCAAACTTTTATAAACACATAGCTTAATATATTTGAGGTGTTTTGTTAAAGTACATTAATATCTAACAATTCATCAAGCCTCCACATTCTCTGACTACACCTCAGTTGAAAATTCCTGCGTAAAACACTGGTCTCAGTCACGTGGATGAAGTAAGAAAAGCACTTAAACAATACGAGTATACCAACATAACGCAACCAAACAGCAAAAATAGTGACCGGATGCCCAGGAACACTCCGTTGCCGCCATGAAGAAAATCGCTCCAGAAATACAAGTTCTCGACAGTATTTTAAGTTCCCTTAAAACACGTAGGAAGGGTACTTGAATAAACCCAGTACTACTCCTATAAAATATGATTGCTACTTTGCTTTCCTAGGCAATCGTCAAGTGGCGAATGAAGATTAAGATGATTATATGGGATGTTTGGTGATTTGCCTTTTTCCTTTTACGTCACTTAAGGTGAAAACAATTATGCCTTTTGCGGGATTCGAATCGTAATCTCAGCACATAGCTCTTTCTACAGGAGTCGCCACAGCCAACTGCGCTTTTCAAGTCGGCAGATTTTATAACTGAGATAAGAATGTGTTAAAAGAACTTGATTTAGAAAAAAAAAACCTTGGATTTTTCGAGATTAGAATTCTCCAAGATAATGTCTTAAAACATTTTTCGAACTAAATGTCATTCTGGTTGCATGACATTGAACTACATCACGTGGCTGCGATATCTCGAATTTGAAGAGCAACAATTAAGGAATTCTGGTATCAAATTGTAAACCGCGATAATCGAAATATTCTGATACATAATGAAGTGAATTCCGACTGTTTTTGTAATAATGGGAGGACAGTTCATGTATTGAGCTGAGAAGAAGGGTCTCAGAATAAGGGTTACAGAAGTGATAAACACGAAGAATCTAATTTAAATATGATTGAAATAAATACATTATGAGATTATGACATTTCAGGTTTAACAGTACTGCCAGAGAAGAATAGGAAGAAGAGAGAGGAGAGAAAGAGAAGAGAGAGGAGGGGCTGGGGGGTTGAGATTGAGAAAGGGAGTGGAAGAAGATTGTGAGTGTACTGACGGCATTTGGACACTTAGATGATGGCGGAAAATGTTATAGAAAAAGAGATTGTTCGAAATCAAAAAGGAAATGGGAGAAGGAAATGAGAACAATGATGCAGCTAGACTCGTAGAAGAATTATCACAACACCACAAAACGTGGAGATTAGCTTGCGAGAAACGGCGACAGTCGAAAGAAAATCACTTTATTAATTCTCATTCCTTATCGGACCGCAGTCGAGTTCGGACGTGCTCCGCAGCTCTGCTACAGCCCAGTCAGTTCTAGCGCAACAGTGACTCAAACCAGTGTTATCGCATACAGCGTCGGAATCCGGCTAAGTGGTAGAATAACACAGTGTTCAGCAAGTGGCTTCGGCCACTCGCTGCATCGCGGCATACTGCCGCTATTTTCCTTCTCGCTAAACTACATTTTTAATAGAACGTACTGAGTAGTTGAGGAATTAGAAACAGTGAAGTGCTCCGTCACATACAATCTGGATCTCTGTGTTGTAAAGTGAAGCGTCGCTCAGTGAATCAATGGCCTCCGCCATCGATCCTAACACGCGCGAAGTATTGTGCGCAGCCCTGCAAACCCTACAAGACACGGAATCCATTGCAACGAGCCCCGATGGTGTATCTTTCATCTCCCTCAATGGTTACACCCCTGAAGTAATGGAAGTGCAACAGCAGACTTCACACCTACAACAGTCTGAGGTCGGTGCCGTGACCATGGACTCCCTGCCCGGCCAGCTGGCAGGCCAGCCCTCAAACCTGGAAGCAGCAGGCAACCGCAAAAGGTCAGTGAGTGATAGTGATACGCAGCCAGAACATAAAAAGCTCTTAGGGGCTGCTAGTAATGCAAGTGACTCATCATCAGAACATATAGAATATGGAGTGCCAGTGGGTAATAGATTTGGACCTCTAGAAAAGGAAAATACCAATGTACCAGACAACAGATTCAAGTACTTAAACATTGACAACCGAGAGTCAACGGACCCCCCTAATAGAATTCCGCCCATATTTGTCGCCGATATTTCCAACTTAAACATGTTCGTAAAGGAATTAAAAAGCAAGGTCTCTATTAATTTCGTAGCAGATTTAAAAAATCAAAAAGTTAAAATAAACGCCCAAACAGCCACGGACTTCCGTAAAATAGTGAAATACCTTCTCCAAACTCAGAGAAGCTTTCACACATACAAAGACCCGTTAAATAAGAACATTTCAGTTGTGTTTAAAAATGTCGATCTATCGTTATCAGAACTTGAAATTTTCCAGGAAATTAAGCAAAAATTCCCTTCACTAATTAAAATAACCAGACTCACTAAGAACAACGCCCCAATGCCCGTTGTAGCAGCAGTATTCAATGGTAAAGACCCCATAGAAAATATTCTAGCCATAAAGCATATTTGTAATTTAAGAGTGACAACAGAGCGAAGGAAGAAATCGCAGGGACCAGTGCAATGTCAAAGATGTTTGGATTTTGGTCACACAAAGAACAATTGTAACCATCAAATAAGTTGTGCTTTCTGTTCCCAAAGTCACTATTCAGTTCTTTGTCCAAATAAAAGTCAAAACCCCATTTGTAGAAACTGCAGTGGTCCGCACAAGGCCGATGACAGAACATCCTGCACATACTTCAACTCCCATAATGCCCGTAGTACTGACCCCATGACAAATTCATCATCAAATAACCAATCATCCTCGCACACTGCAGGCAACATCCACTCCACTACCGAGTTCCCCTCCTTACCAGTATCACAACAACTACGTAACTTCACACACTCCAACTCTTCCGCCCGCGCAAACCCTACTTCCGCTGGATCCAATCATAGACACCCCAATAGCACCCAAAATGGAAACCAACAAAATAGTTCCTTTCTAAATAACATCATCGAAGCAGTCACATCCAGTATAATCAATTTCATAAATTCCTTAATTCCTACCATAATCAACTCCATCCGAAATTCCATATCTTCACTCCTAACTAATAATAATAGAAATGGCAGAAAATAGATTAAATGGAATAACCTTCATGAATTGGAATGCTAATAGTATTTCTAATAAAAAAATAGAATTTACGCAATTTCTCCATACCTATAATGTTGACGTGGCTTGTGTTACGGAAACGCATTTAAAACCCAGTAATAAGTTCTACTGCCCAGACTTTACCACATATAGAAAAGATAGATCACATAGTAAAGGAGGAGGAGTCTTAATTGCAATCAAATCTAACATAAAACATCACCTCATACCAACACCTAACTACAATGAAATAGAAATAATTGCACTTAATGCTGAAATATTACAAAAATCTTGGACAATTATAACCATTTATAAACCTCCCGATCATAAATTAAATATTGATAACATCAAAAATCTCTTTCAAACAGGCAATAATGTTTTAATGCTCGGAGACATGAATGCAAAACATATGTCATGGGGTTGTAAAAACAATAACCGGGACGGAACAAAGCTGGCACATATTATAAATAACTCCACACTGAAAATAATAACAACACCGGAACCTACGTATTACCCACATGATAACTCGAGGAATCCCGACATATTAGACATTGGAATAACCAATTCGTCCCAGAAATTTAACGCTTCTACAATATTTGAGTTAGATTCAGACCACATTCCCATACTCGTAACCTCCCACCAAATTCCTCCCCCTCATGCCCCTTTCCCCAATACAAAAATTTGTAAGATCGATTGGATTAAGTTTAAATCAGAATTAAATTCAGTAATACCCAAAATAAAAATACAACAATCCGCCCTCGAGATAGATCAATCAGTATCATTTTTAAATTCTATCATCCAAACAGCAACCCAAAATTCGGAATTCAAAACAAGTGATAAGAAGCAAACAAATTACACCAACCTGCCCCCGGAAATAATGAAAATCATAAACATTAAAAACCAAACCAGAAGATTATGGATCCGCTCCAAAAGTAATAGTGTCAAACACGAACTAAACATTATCAGGAATATCTTGAAAAAAGCATTAATTAATCATAAAAATAAGCAATATCATGAACTTATCCAATCTCTCAGTACTCAAAACAACACAATTTGGCAATTTACAAAAAAGATACTCAGGAAAAAAATTATAATTCCTCCAATCAAACTAGCAACAACAACTGCATACACCCCCTTCCAAAAGGCAGAAAATTTCGCCAACTATTTTTCGTCCACTTTTACCACCAACACTACGCAATACCATCCATCTCATCAATTAATTAATAACGCATTTATTACTCCCACGTACGGACCAAACCCAAGAATTAAATTAATATCACCCAAAGAAATAAAAAATATCATATCCAAACTGCCAATTAAAAAAGCTCCTGGTTACGATAGAATAAGTAATATAATAGTTAAACACTTTCCTCCCTCTGCATTGGCCTTCATCACAAATATTTATAATTCGTGTCTCAGAATCGGATACTTTCCTCTAACATGGAAGCACGCGGTCATCTTACCGATTCCTAAACCAAATAAGAACCCCTCATTAGTTGAAAGTTACCGTCCTATTAGTTTGCTCTCTACCCTTGCAAAAATATTGGAAAAAGCTATCCTCACGCGCTTAAAAGCATTCTTAATTCAGACTAATGCAATTCCCAAACAGCAATTTGGATTCACCGAGAAAATCTCTACCAGTCATCAACTTCTACGGCTATCAGAATATATCCACACAGGCTTTCAAAATAAGAAGCACACAGTCGGGATTTTTATTGACATCACCCAGGCCTATGATAGAGTATGGCACAAAGCAATGATATACAAACTAAAAAAGATGGGTACCCCATATTATCTCATACAAATAATATCCTCCTACCTTGAAAATAGAACGTTTTCAGTCACCGTCAACAGTCACCATTCAAATCCAAGACAAATAAGTGCTGGCTTACCACAGGGATCGCCACTATCCCCTACACTTTTCAATTTATATGTATCCGACCTCCCGAAATTAGACAACATACAAACAGCCCAATTCGCGGATGATACTGCAATTTTCCTAGCCGGTAAGTCATTAGTAAATATCAGAAATTCTCTTCAGTTGTATCTCAATCTAATAGACAGTTGGGCAGCATATTTAAAAATAAAACTGAATCCAACCAAAACAGCTATTAAAATATTCACTCTAAGACCCTATACTCCTCCAGCACCGCTCACAATAAAAAATGAACCCATTAACTGGCTCCCTCCTCATAGCACCGTCAAATATCTCGGGCTAAACATGGATACTAAACTGAACTGGAATCAACACATCAATAGTAAAATACAGCAAGCAAAAAATAAGATACACCAACTCAAACCCATCATTAATCGATCCTCTCACCTCCCACTCCCAACCGCCATATCCATCTATAAAAGTATCATTAGACCACTCCTCCTTTACGCCTGTCCAGTTTGGATCTCCGCTGCAAGAACAAACCTAAACAAGCTCCAAATAGTCCAAAACCAGTTTTTTAGAACTATCACAAATGCTCCTTGGTTTGTCTCAAACTCACAGCTCCACAAAGAATTTCATATTGAATCCATAACACACCATATGACATATCTCTCAACCCAGTTCTATCACTCCATACCTCAAATTCCACACCTAGACAGCTTCAGACTCCGGAAACCTCCTCATAGAACCCGATTAAAAAATAGATATCCCTACCAGGCATTCCTAACCAAATTTGCCGAAATAGATTGTATTTAGAGGTGTCTGGAAAAGATTTCCTCACCCGAATTAGCTTTTAGTATAATTTTAAGGTAATTTAGAATGTAAGCCTTCAATGCATATGTAAAGTCTTATATGTACTGAACTATGTATGATCTGTAAAAAATAAAATAAATAAAAAAAAATAAA